>CM071579.1:22534245-22612848 GCA_036426205.1 Ascaphus truei
CCCCCCACACACACGCACTCAATACCCCCCACACACACACACACACACTCAATCCCCCCTCACACACACAACCCCCCCACACACACACACACACACACAATACACACACACACTTTCACCTAGGGGGGCGACATGCTCCGATCCCCCAACCCCCCATGCTGCTGAAAACTGGTGTGGGAAGCAGACAGGAAGAGAAGGAGGGGCTGTGTGTATGCAGAGAGAAGCCCCGCCCCCTCTGCAAGACACAGACACATAGAAGCAGCAGCACGGAGCTTCTGGCCCCGCCCCCTCTGCAGGCCCTGCCCCCTCTGCAAGACACAGACACATAGAAGCAGCAGTACGGAGCTTCTGGCCGCCCATGCACAGCTCTGCCCGCTCCCAGGTTTCCCTGCAAGCAGCCCGCGCCCCCTCCTACATGCCCCACAGTTTGCGCACCGCTGCTGTATATGGTACTGTTTATATAATACTGTATATGATACTGTTACAGTTGTTTATTTATAACCACGTTGCCTTTTTTCTTTGTGATTAGCACTAGCGTTCCACAGGTTATTAATATATATGGAGACATGTATTACAGCCCCCCGCCCATCCTTCCCCCCTCCCCCTGTTTTTATTTGGTGTTTTGGGCCCCATTGGATCCCGCTAGATATTTTTCCTGTCTTCTGATGTCACCAGGGGGTCACTGCACTTGATTTTCATGCCATTTTTGGGGGTCCCAGGGTGTGGGTTAGGGTATACCATGGAGTTCACTTTAGCTACTAAGTTGGCGCTCTTGATAAAGGCTCCATCGAGAGCCAAAACACTGTGAATAAATATTCACCTGTGATACACTGGAGTGCCTGTCCTGTTTTGTCCCATCATTGTGCTGCTTCGCTGGCAATTGGACGGTATGCACCCAGTAAGACCTTTACTTAGTGTCACGTGAGTGCGCTGTCTTCTGACTCTCTCTATCTCTTTCTCTCTCGCCCTCTATCTCTCTCTCTATACTTATTTAAATTAAACTTGGCATGAATATACAAAAACAATGCACACTTAACACGCGCCAGAAAGCATGTTCTCAAAGAAACAGAAATTATAGGGTGCTCCGCCCTAAGCGCTGCCGCGGTCCAAGAAGCAAAACTCTGCAGCACTGGGGACAGCGTCTTCCGTGACCGCGCTGCGGGGATGTCCATGCTTCTTAATGGGACCGCCACAGTGTTATTCCTCCATTACCGTGACCACCACGGTCACGAGACCGTTAGCTTAACTACATCTGTATAACTCCATCAGGTACGCAATAAAGACAAGTACCAATGGGTCTGTCGTGCGCATCAGTGCAGTTAACCAGGTCTGGATGCTTCAGACACTGGAGCCATGCGAGGGAGCTATGCCGGGCCACGGAAGTAACCGGTGCAGGGAGAGGGGTATGATACTTCACCTGCTTTCCTCCGGTTTGGGGCCCACTCTCCTCGTTTGCTCCTGCGTGCCGCCGTCAAAGGGTATCAGGAAAATGGAAGGAAAACGGCGCTACTGCGCATGTCCGAAAAAAGCTCCCAGAGTAATCTTCACACAACTTAATTGAACACACACAGGGCTACACCAGCATCTCCCCCTCGCAATAAAGACAATCTACTGCACACCCCACCATGCGCATTTATAATATCCATATTTAATGAACATAAGCAAAAATTAACAGCAACAAATGTTGCAAAAGGCGTAACACATCAAAACTGAATAGTATAAATGACCACACCCAAAATAGAAGAAAATTGTCAGAGCATCTTGTCTCAGGAAACTATATAACGTTTTGGGACAAGCCCTTTGTCAGAGATGTTCTTTGTCATGTTCATACCTGATGAAGGACTTGTCCCGAAAGATTATGTCGTTTTCTGTGACAAGGTGCTTCACTTTTCTTATTTTTTGGGTGTAGTAATGTACATTATTGAGTTTTGGTGTGTTTCCCTTTTGGAACATTTTTGCTGTTTTATTTTGCTTACGTTCATTAAATATATTTTACTCTGAAAGATGCAATGATAATTTATTTTGTGTAATGGTTGACATTGAAAATGATAATAATATCTTAGTTCGATTGGCGAGAAAATGATCACTTTCCAATGAGTGAGAGGCCCTTCCAATAAGTAAATACACTTTGGATCTGCACAAAGTAACTAAGAAGAAAACTTTCAATCCTAGTGGACAGTTGTTAAAAATAAACTAAAGTATTTTATTATCCATATCCTCTAAAGAAACGAACAACTCCTGCAGCACCCTGATAAGAATTCCAAGAGAGAAAATGGAATTGCACCTTTATTAAGATACCTGCATGGTTTGTCTTCAAGTATTCACTGTGCTGTCTGTTATTGACAGAACAATACGTTACACAATCCCACAGTGGCAGGACAAGAACTGGCTGTCCGTAGTGTCTGCTGTTTCTGTAAAGACGTTACTCTTTGCACCATTCAGTTTTATTTCTGTTTGTTCCATTCCTCATCTTCATCCGCCTATTGCAAACAATTCTTATTGTTTAGCCTTTTTGTTGTGAGTCTTGTGGCATAAAAATGATCTAACGCAGAAGTGTTGATTTAATAATACAGCAGAGATTTGTCGTCCTCGGGACTTGGACAGAATAAACAAACCCAACCAAATCACAATGGAATTGTTCTTGCATTGTAGAGTCACAAATGTATTAGGGCATTACTGCATTGTGACTCTCCTGACATAACACAATATACATTGAGAACAGCTACTATTGTCCCGTTACTTTGCTTTTGTTTAAAAAACAATAGCACACCCAACATAATACTGTTTCTTTATAAAATGTTACACCACTTCGATGTAACACTAATTTTCCAATAAAATTACATCACTTTTTAACCCGAAAAAAAATGTTTGCTGGGTATACAAAAAAAAGCACAGACGTGACATCAGCGGCTGTGCTGTATGTCCCTATGTCAGTCTGAAAGAACAGATGAACTAGATATATGTCGAGCTGGGGAGGGGGGGGTCCAAAAAATGGAGACCCTTTACTAGTATTTTATTCTTTCTTAGTGTTAACTGTAGCCTTGTTTCCCTCAGAACACAGGAAGCTACCAGTGCTTCTATTATACCTGTTGGCTCCAGGAGCCTGAGCCTCTGCCACGGAGAGCCTGGGGTGTGTACTCACTCTGGTGCAGCGCCTCCACCTGTGAAGGAACCCAGCAGCGCCTCCACCTGTGAGGGATCCCAGCAGCGTCTCCACCTGTGAGGGATCCCAGCAGCGCCTCCACCTGTGAGGGATCGCAGCAGCGCCTCCACCTGTGGGGGCTCCCAGCAGAGGGGAAGTAGCCCCTCACAGGACACAATAATAAACACAACACTAATAAAACAGCAGAACCTTTACGTTACCAATATATATGATAAGAATAGTATAACTCTCCCTCTATACTGAAGTAATTGTGTCCATAACTACCCCACGCCTCGCAGGACCTTTCTCCCCAACAGTGATCCCCAACACTGTGTCCCACACGTGTCCACAGCAATGCGTAGTCCCTTGGTCACTTAACCCACAGTGTCCCCAAAGAACCCACCTGTATATTTGTGATCAGTGCCTGTGTTTGTACCGGTTTTGTTGGTGCACTTTGCTGACTATACCTGCCGGGCGCGCCAGCACCCGGTCCGTTGAAACTGCAAAAAGGATCCACCGATCCACACTTCTCCACGACGTCGTCAGGGGTGATCCCACCCGGATGATGACTCTCTCTCTCTTTTGGGAGGCCTGGTCCCAGACCTCTCCTCAGGGAGTGCAGCGTCCGCTGTGTCCCTAACTATCCTGCGTTGCTAAGGGGATCTGTTCCCTATACTATGGCAGTCCCTGGAGCAACCACAAACTGATGGAATGACTTGGGGTCTATGACTGGGGCTTGGGGTATGCTGGCCTAGTGCAGAGGCTACTTGCTTCTCTGTATGAACCCTCTGTCCCTTATCCCTGCCTGTCACACTCTGACTAACGTGGTCTGAGTCTCTGACTATATCCTGTCAGCCAGTGAAAACCCTCGAGACCTATTGGCTGCTGTGTAACAGGTGACCGCCCCGAGGCTCATGGAACCTGTAGTTCCCATCACGGAGCCTTCCCCTATTGGTTGCCACTTTGCGCGCTATTTCCCGCGCAGGCGCAACCCAGTAATGGCCACCGCACTAGTCGCATGCATTGCGCATGTGCAACTCACAAAATGGCGGCGCCCTGAGCGTTTCGGGCCACCGCGGAGCCTCCGAAGCACCGGAGCGCTCCCTACACCTTGCCCCCACCTCTCTGAGGAGCCGACTGTCCGTCGCCGACTCCGGTCACACTCACACCCTCCGTTGGCGCACCCCCACACCCGCATGACACATGGAGGTAAGGGGGGGTCACTGGAGCCCAAGGGGTCTGGGGCTACATGTGTGAAAGCTGCTGGATAGGTAGGGTCTATGAATTAAGGCAAATGTGGTATAATTGTGGGTCCAATAATCTGCATTGTTGAAAGGCTTTTTTTCTTTGATAGATCTTTTGTATCCTGAACTGTACCATCTTTGCCTTGATACATATTCCTTCCTCATCTGTTTTCTCGTTTGAGGTGACTGATAAAAAAAGACATATTTAACTTTATTTTAGATGAGAAAATAAATCAATCTGTTTGATTTATGTGAATTCCCTGGGGGTGGAGGTAATTTGAGAGTTAAATACTTTAGTGATGGGGAGGGAATATATATCTAGATGTATGTATAGATCGCCAAGGACAGACTTAAAGCTCTCTGTAAACAGAATATTTAATGGGCTGTCAGCACTTTGATTTCACTCAAGCTGTATGTTGATTAGTGATTACACCAACAGACTGCTGCAGTTTTGTTAAACTTACACAAGGTCATCCAAGGCTTGTTTAACTTCCAATGTTTGCAACACACAGACTGAGTCTCGGAGAAGTGTAGCATAAGTACAGTAAGCTCTCACAGGAGCACATACTTTCAAACATAACTCAATGTTACCTTTTGTTTCTAAGTCAGAAAGCACTGTGTGTTTAGAGTCTCAAAGCTCCGTAGGAGTATGGGAGATTACAGCAGGTTAGCACAATACTTTCTGCCATTTATTTATTTATCAAATATTTTACCAGGAAGTAATACATTGAGAGTTACCTCTCGTTTTCTAGTATGTCCTGGGCACAGAGTTAAGACAAATAATACATGGTTACAAATACAGTTACATAATGAGCAGGGTATACATTATATACAAGACATTGCGTGCAGAGTTAAAGATAATATATATTATAGGCGTATGAAACAGTTACAGACCAGGTTAAAATGTGAGACAGCCTTAGATTTGAAAGAACTTAAACTGGTGGTGGATGTGAGAGTCTCTGGTAGGTTGTTCCAGTTTTGGGGTGCACGGTAAGAGAAGGAAGAGCGGCCGGATACTTTGTTGAGCCTTGGGACCATAAACAGTCTTTTGGAGTCAGATCTCAGGTGATAAGTGCTGCATGTGGTAGGGGTGAGGAGCTTGTTCAGGTAGCTGGGTAGCTTGCCCATGAAGAATTTAAAGGCAAGACAGGAAAGGTGAACTTTGCGCCTAGACTCGAGTGATGACCAATCTAGTTCTTTGAGCATTTCGCAGTGATGTGTGTTGTAGAAATATCAGTAAGATTAGAGGATGACTTTGAGGTTTCTTTATCTCAAACGCAAAGACAGCTTTAAATCAACAGAATGCATATAAACACTATATGTGTGTGTATATATATGTATATTTATATATGTACTAGCTGATATACCCGGCATTTAATGATGCAGCAAAAAAAGCCTGCAGGCCTGTTAAACATTTGTGTGATGTTTGTGTAATACTGTACACAAAGCAAACTCGAACGTTGCAGGAAAAGGCCCATCAGCTGTCTGTATTTCAATTGCGCTTTAAAAGCTTGGCAAGTATCTGGATCTCTCTTGCTGTGGGCTAATTTTCTCTCTCTCTCTCTCTCTCTCTCTCTCTCTCTCTCTCTCTCTCTCTCTCGTGTTTCTGCTGCTGTCTCCCTTTCTTTGTCCTTGGCCAGTAGTCTCATACAAGCCTCCTCTTTCACCTCTGTGAGTGTCAGGTTGTCACATGGGCTGTCTCTCTGTGTGCCTCTCAGACTGTCACTCCCTATCTCTGTCTCTGTCTCAGTCTGACAGTCTTCATATTCTACCTGTTTTTTTTCTTATCCAATCCCATATCTTCTGTCATGTGTTGCCAGGCAGATCAGGGACAGTGTCCCTTATTCCTTATCACACCATGTGATACAGTAGGTGGAGCAGATGAATTCTGTATTGTTCACAGTATCCACATATTTGTATATTTCCTACCATATGGAGTTAAAGTTTAACAAAATCTTAAGAACTTGGATTTTTCATTATAAAGTTGCAGCTGCTGCTTCACATACTTTTGAAAGGACATTATCTCTCAAGAATGTGTTGAAACTGATTTGAAAACTTGTAGATGTCTAGAACAAATAATATACTGAGATAGAGGGTTTGTAAAGAGAACACAGAGACCTCAAGCAAAGAAAGTTATCTCCGCAGCACACAGGGTGTTGGAAGCCTCTGTGTTCCATTGACAGACCCGCCATGCCAGTATATTATAACACAACTTGTTCACAGTGATGCACCCCTTACCTCATGGGATTCATCAGTAGGAATATGGCTATATTGCTTTCATTTGTAGTTGATCAATTATTATACACTATTATTTATATAGATGTAGGCTATTTGAGCGGTTCTAGCTCTTTTTATATAGTTCTAGCACACAATACACCATTCCTATTGCGTTTCCTGTCTGTGGCTTCTTTCTTTTCTGGTAAAACAATATTAGGGGAATAACAAACCGTATCAATGTACAGGTATAGCTAGCCTCATTGTTCACATTGTATCCCAGAATATCACAGAGTTTTCATAGGATGCAATGGCTGAATATTCCAACGTATCCCACCATATCCCACCAGAAGAGGCAACGCACCTTGCTACATCTGTAACATCAAATGATGATGATGATGATGATGATAATGATAATGATGATGATGATGATGATGATGATGATGATGTATATGCTGACTGCTCTGCATGATGCATGCTGCTGCTGCTGCTGCTGCTTCTCATGATGCCGCTGCTGCTTCTGATGTGCTGCTGCGTATTTCTTCTTTTCCCTTTTCTGTTTACTTTCCAGGAGATATTTTGTAGATGTTCATGTAACTTTTGTTGATTAAAGTTGAGATTCAGACTGGATATGATGATGAGCATACAACTCCCTGAGCTTTATTTTAAATCATATTATAGCATGTTACACCATTTGTCTCATTTGTCTGCAGGCCATATCCCTAAGACCTATAAAACTGCTAGAGTTGTCCCAATCTTCAAAAGTGGGGACAAAAACACTGTCTCAAACTCCATGCCAATCTCCCTTCTCCCAATACTATCCAAAGTCATGGGAAATGTGTTAACTCCCAATTAAGCGATTACTATACCAAGACAAATTTCCCTAGCCAATTTCAATCTGGCTTTCACCCCAAACACTCCACATTAACTACCCTGCTAAAAGTTTGCAATAAAATCCAGTGTGGAATGGAACGGGGTCAACTCACTGGTGCAATATTCCTAGATTTTGCAAATGTTTTTTATACTGTTGATCATGTTATCTTGCTTAACAAACTCCAGTGCTCTAGAATAGGGAAGCATGCTTTAAACTGGTTTCATTCCTACCTTTCAAGTAGATCCCAACATGTGTCTATCTCAGGCTCTAACTCCAACCCCTTGGATGTCACCTGTTCTGGGGCCTTACTCTTCTCATTGTTCGTCAATGATCTTCCAATAGCTTGTAAGGGAGCTTCAATACACATGTATGCAAATGACACAATCTAGCCTCTCTGACCTTGAACACATACTCCAATCTGAGTTCTTGAGACTTGAAAATTGGATTTCCCAAAACAAACTGTTTTTATACACTGACAAGACCATAACAATGGTATTCGGGACCAAGGCTACATTTTTAAAGCTTCCAATGACTGAGCTCCAGATCAGAACCAACGCTAATAACACACTAACTCCTGTTACTAGTTTTAAATACCTGGGCATATGGTTTGACTCTCATTTAACATTTTGGATGCACATTGATACCCTGACAACCAAAACCTATGCCAAACTAGGGGTACTTTACAGGAACAAATCCTCCCTAAGTCGGCTGGTCAGAAAGCGTATCGCACAGCATATGCTAATGCCAATTATCGATTATGGGGACACAGTATACGGCTCGGCACCCCAAAGCCACCTTAGCAAACTTGACACCCTCTACAACTCAATATGCCGTTTTGTTCTCCAATGCAACTACAACACACATCACTGCGAAATGCTCAAAGAACTAGATTGGTCATCACTTGAGTCTAGGCGCAAAGTTCACCTTTCCTGTCTTGCCTTCAAATATTTTCTGGGCAAGCTACCCGTCTATCTGAACAAGCTCCTCACCCCTACCACATGCAGCACTCATCATCTGAGATCTGACTCCAAAAGACTGTTCATGATCCCGAGGTTCAGCAAAGTATCCGGCCGCTTCTCCTTCTCTTACCGTGCTCCCCAAAACTGGAACAATCTACCGGAGACTCTCACAGCCGCCACCAGTCTAAGTTCTTTCATAACTAAAGTTGCCTCACATTTTAATCTGGTCTGTAACTGTTACATACGCCCATAATATACATTATCTCTAACGGTGCATGCAATGTCGTGTATATAATGTATACCCTGTTCACTATGTAACAATGTAACAGAGTTAAGACTCTATGGGACACTTTTATTTAAGGCACGTAAGACTTGAAAAAGACTGCTCTGGTCGAAACGTCGCGTAGTTTTTTGGCTCATTAAAACAGCATTAGAAAATCCGCAGTGCCTTGTGATATTCTTGTCCTATTACACTATTTGGATTTCCAGCAGGCCATCCTTCAACAAGAGCACCTGTAATTATGTATGTTTATTGATTGTATGGTGTGCAGCAGATATCCCTTTTTCTCTTACTTCCTGGTAAAATATTTTATAAATAAATAAATAGAATTTCATGTTTGATATCTTGACTGCATATATAATTCACATTTCAGGTAGTTGGTAAGGAGAAGTGTTTTCTGCAGCTTGGTCTGTCATACCTAGTAATAAATGAAAAATTGAGTTATTTCTAAATATACTTTATGAACAATAGCCTTTTTGACAAACTGTAATTTTCTACTTTCTAGCTTCACAGCAGATGCCCTGCTCTGTTTTACTCTGGAAAAGCGTTAGAAAAAACAGCCGAAAGGTACTGTTGTTTGCATGGATAACTATGTTCAGTTTGCTACTGATACAAGACTGTTTGCACTAACATTCAGCAAAAGGCACAATGCTAATCCCTGCTGTGCATAGTCACAGCGAGAATCTGTGTGGTCACTTGCATGAACAGTTGCTAAGACTATAGGAAGTGCTTACATTAGCTGGGGTGCCCGGGGGGGCCTTTTGATAACCAGGTAAAGTTGCCAGTACCTGCTGGGGAGGCTGATAAGGTACTAATTATATTTCAGTTATGAAAAATTGCATGCAATTAGCAAGTCAATATTCATCATAATAATTGCGTTGTCAGCTTTTACTCCCAATGTCTGTCCCAGGCAGATATATATATATATATATATAAAACAAAAAAACACAATATGAAGTAGCGCCGCTAAATATCCCAGTAAATATATAGATATAGATAAGAGAGGCAGTAGCTAATTGGATATGCTTGGAGGGGCAGCTAGAGTAGGCTAGTACACTATGATAGAACTTTAAAAATTTACCCTAAAGAATAAAAAATCTAAAAAATATATTTATTAAGTAAAAAATAGAAAAAATTGCCAAAAAATGTAATAAAAAACCTTCAATACATAAAGTCCTGTTCCAGTGGCAAAGTCTTTGGTTTCTTGCAGCCCGTTTCGAAGGGATCACCAGTCCCTAATGATATCTAGAAAAAAGGAAAGAGAAAGAAACAGGCGCACACCTAGTGCATTACCACAATAAAAATGTATTAAAGGAACATAAAATCTTACAAATGCCCACTCACAAAAGTACAGCAAATATAGGCGTGTATGAGATAGGCTCTCATGTGCCATGCAGCTCAATCACCAGCGTCCGTCCGCAATCAATGGCGTCGTCACGCGTGTCACCTCCGTGAAACCGGATCCGGAAGAGGGATCCTTCGCCTTCGGTGTTCAATCGAATTGGTCCCTCCAGGAAACAGACACCTCCAGTGTAGCTAATGTATGAGGTTGTAAGCCGGGAGAGCAGCACACGGGAGCCAGAGTTCTATAATCAACCTGCAGCAGTGCTTGTGGGCAAATGGCGGCCAGAATCTAGCCACGCCCTACGCGTTTCGTCATCAAATGACGACTTCTTCAGGGGAGTCTCTGGAGTATTACGTGTTTGCTTGGAACAACTCCTTCCTCCTGCAAAAGACTATACTTCAACATAAAACAGCACTGTGTATTGCTAAGCATTTTTAACAGTTATCAAAGAGAAAACTTAGAACTCCATTGGATAACCTCAATGATTGCAGTTGCCTATTCTTAATGCCCCTTGGAACACCAGCATTCCAGTGGTAATACCACACAAAGTCAATGAAACAGGCATAGTGCCTCTGCAGATTCTTTCTTCAAGGAAAAGGCAACACTATGGGTTCTATTTACCACAGTCTGCTGGCGTAAAAACTGAAGCTAAACCACGTCAGCACCAGATTGCAACTGTACGGAAAATGGAGTTTGTCTTGTTTCTGATGGCCTAGACATGTAAGGTGTTAACTGTTGGTGTGCAAGGGGTTAAGTAATAATGCTTACTCTGCTGTAATAGTAAATAGCTTGTTTTGTCATGTCTCAGTATTATGTCAAAATAGTCCAGTATCCCTTTCAAGCTTCAGCACAGTTCAGCTCAGAAAATGCATCCTCTTTTACCATAACCGCCTTAGTCAAGTTTCATTCCGTCACTCAAATAGTTAATTTTCTAGTGAATGTGTTGTTGGTTTCGGGAGATCCCTTAGATAAGGGTATATTAGCTTTGTCTTGGGAAGGGGGGGGGGGGGTGAGAACCTCATCCCGGGACAAGGCTAACAGATGCAAGCTGTTTTGTGTCTGGGAATACATGATCGCAAAAATACAACTAATTGCCAGGCACCTGAGGTGGGGTGTGGGGGTTCCCCTTGTAAACAGTGTGTGGTATCATGGCTACTGTAACTGCATATAATCTAAGCTAAGTATTTCAATAAATAATATCTGACTAACAATTGGTCTGGGTGTGTCCATGTGTAATCGTTGGTGATACTGACAATCTGAACAAGCATTTTGGATAAGCAATTTCCTGTCAGTACACCAACAAAAACAGCAGTGGATTATTTCCTTTGATAAATATGGTGCCGCTGGTTTTGTGCTGGCGGTTATGCCCAGATTTGCAGTCAGGAGGCTTTGATAAATAAATGGCTGTATGCACAGATGAATTTATGGGGGTCCTGATGAAGGTGTAATTTTCCACCAAAACGTTGGTGCTAAACTAAAGAGGTTTATGGTTTAACATTTTCAAGACTGGTGTGCCATATTACATACTTATTTCCATGTATGCGCAGATATACTTATAATCATTACACAGTGCACTGTTTGGGTTTAAATATACTGTAATAATGATAACCCTACATTAGACTTTACAGACAGTGCTACACATAGAGATACATATAGTAGACAAACTTCACAACAGACAAGACTGGATCTTTACATACAGTATGTGTGTCTTTTTGAAATGAAACTTCTGTAGCGGCGTGAATGTAGTTGATTGGAGACGGAAGTCAGTGGTGACGGAAGTGACATCACTCCTGGCAGAAGAGGCCGTCAGTATTGCCAGCTTCCACCAGGAGGAGTCAGCACTGGACGGGGTCGACGACACACACACACACACACACACACACACACACACACCTGCTCTCCCCTCCCTGCAGGACTATGCCCTGTGTCTGTGCTCTGGCTCCCCGGGTCTGGCCTTCTCTGTCCCCGTTCCGCACACTGCTGCTGCTCAGGCGCTATCTGACTACCTCCCACATGCTGGGGATGTGCTGATCCAGTCCGGGTTTTCAGCTCTCAGCATTGTGCTGAAGAGCCTGCGTGAGAAATTGAAATTGTGCTTTTGATAATTAATTAAAAAAATTACCATCACAAATACAATTTCTGTGACAAAACAGAGACAAAAGACAAAGAAGTTTCACTTAAAATGCGCATGCACGGCCCACACACACACTTTATCTGCACATCGTCATGCAAGAAACCCATTCATTTTATTTTCATAGGTTGGATCTGGGATGGTACTTTAATATGGCTACATTATGGCTACATTAAGTTGCAGTGGTACAGACAGAGAAATAATGCTGGTTGTATATGATACAAAGTTCAAATAAGCGTTAAGATCATGCAACTTTAACACAAGTTAATAAGAGTCAGCAGGATATTATATTAGTGTTACTGAAGTCAACGGAGCCTACATCTGAATATCATTAGTAAGTCATTAATTACCCTGCAGATTCTTAGTACAATACAGTGCAACCCAGATAAAATGCAAAGCTGATCTGTCTATTCAGGTCAAACAATATCTGCTTTCTAATTAACTTTCCTTTCTGAACCCATTAGTTTGTTAATAATTAAGCCTTGTCAGGAAATTATTCTCACCATTTCAATGTTGCACAACTTGATTTGCAAAAGATGGTGTAATTATACATTTTCTATTTCCATCTCCCTTTGCGGTGAAGATTGTGTGTTCATGATTAATTGTGCAAATACAGCTTCTTTTTCTCATCCTTAGTTTTGAGTCTGGGTAGGGATAATTGATGAGTAGTTTTAATTATTTCCAGAGATTCTATCCCAGTCTGAATTCCAGGGACACCCAGAGGATCCCTGCTCATGGGCTGTGACTTCCTGTACAGCCAGTGATGTCATTCTGATGTCAAGGAAGTGAAGCTGTAGAAGCAAAGAAAGGGAAAGGAATGTAAACCAAATAACTTATTAGCAGTGCTTGTTGGTGACTCGTATTATGATTAATTTGCGTTATAGTCCCATTTTAATATATATCTCACATATAACGCTTTACAGCACTAATACACGTGAAATATGTAATGGTGTTTCCCCCACCCGGTGGGAGATTTGGCCATTACTGGTCATGTTGTGCATGATACCTGCTGGTAACAAGAGGGCTGAGTCGTCCGCCGGTGGTAGTGGGGACACAGAACTAGGCTTCTGGGGTTCATAACCCACATATCTCCCTAGCAGTGCAGCGCCTCCATCTGCCGTAGGCTCCAGGAACTGAAGGTGATCTCCCACGGTAGAACTTATTACCTCTCTCCCCAGTAAGGTCACGTACCAGGCAGGAGGTATATAACAACAGGAATGGTTTATTGTCTTCTGTACCACACAGTTACATGGCAGGCTTCTGCCCGAGGCAGTACTCTCAGCTCTCACTGAAGGATGGTCCCTGGACCGTCACTACAGACCAAGGCCACCGCAGCCATCCTAGCTCTTCCCCAGCTCCCTAGCAGAGTCAGAGGAATGGTCCACACTAACTCTCCCCCGGAGGGAAGAGTACCAGGCAAACCCCCAATCTCAGGCTCTCAGTTGTGTGACCTGCCTTCCTCAGTGGGGGAAGGTACACCCCTACATTTAGGGCGGTACTGCCCTTAAGTACAGCCAGGAGGAGAGCACCAGGTCTGGCTCCTGATTGGTCATGCCCAGGCCTGATGTCACCGCCACCCGCTGTCACTCAAGTGCAGCTCCATGGAGGGGGGAAACCCCATATCAACTACTGGCAACCTGATTGTACCAGGGTTTACTGCCAGCCCAAGGGCAGAATAGCACCCATCAGGTGACCTGGATACACATAATAGGAATAAGTGCTTCATACATAAATGTAGACATTAGGAAAAGGCATTCCTGCCCCATAGATCTTACAATCTAAGTAATAAGAGATAAGACTGAATATCACTGTTACTTTAACCCATTGACAGTCTGCAAAACAAAGTATACCATCTTTGCAGACTTTATTTTGTTTCTTTCCTGCTTTACTACTGTAGCTGCCTGCTACTTCTTTTTCTTTCTGGGACTGCAGATTTAATTTTGGCCAGTAAAAAAAAGTCCCAGGCACAAGCCAGGTGCTGATCTTGGCATTCTGCCACCGCAATGAATTTGATCAGCCCTTTCTGTCACCTGTGAGTTAGAATGTAGAATTACATCCTAGCTACGTCTTGGGAACGTAATGAATATGTTCTGCTTCCAGAAGCCAGGACAGAATCACACCGGGGAACGTGTATGTCAGTGATATCCCTTCCTCTGCTTCTCCTGCACGTCTGAGATGCATTCAAATGTGCAAGTCTTCTTACCCCTTTCCCCACCCAATATAAGCATCCTTTTCTTTTGTTTGGTTATCCAAATTCTGTGCACATTTCATGCAGCTGCAACTTGATACTTCATCAGAAAAATTGAAAAAAGCGTTACCAGGAAAACAAATCACTAAAGAAACGACCCAAAACTGGTGTTATTATAATACAACACAATATAGGAATAATATGTCCATCACAAATCTCTAATGCTTTCCCTGCAGCCTTAAGGTAAATGTACGTTTCACCACAAAAAATACTGTGTAAAGTTCAAAGTGAGTCCTAAAAAGGACCTACGGTGCACAGAAAAGGACACAAACAAACAGGGAACAAGTGTCTAGTATGTGTGCTCAAAAGTGAATAATACAAGTGATCCACTTACAAAGAGTGTCCTGATATATATCATATGTGTACTTATGTATAGTGATGGGCCAATCAGCCTAAATTAATTTCCCGGATTTTTCCGGATTTTCAGCCCAAAATATATTTTGTGGTGTAAAATCTTGAAACGGATTTGGGCGTTTTTTAATCCGCATGGATTAATCAAAAAAAGCCATTGGAAACAACCCGTTGATGGATTTGTAGAATCCAATCTGTAGATTCAGCAATCCGTTGGCGGATTCTTAAGATTTTGCCAATAGAGTGTATTGGCAATAATAATTAAAACATCCACCAAACGCTGAAATCCATGGACGAAAGGAACTGGACGATCCGCTGCGGATCCAAATTCTCCCCCAAAATGTGCCCATCTCTACACATGTATCCGATGAAATCTTTTTAGGGTCCGGCTCTCAATGGCATCCGTCATTCATATTGTATGTTAGCTCAAAGAATGAAGAAGGAAAGTAAAACACAGCATAATATTGTTTTAATATAACAAGAGAATGGTTAAACTTGCTCCATAGCACACACATTAAAACAATAAAAAGCGCATTCATGTAGAAGACAGAAGAATGTCTGTATACTTTTCTCACCGGCGCCGACCCGTTCCAACTATACGTCTGTGTCACATGACATCTGGAGTCTTGTGGGATCTCAGCTCTCTGTGCCTGTCTCCGTCTCTGCAACACCCGATGGAAGTGTAGTTGCAATGGGACGGTGCAGAGAGAAAAGCATATACAGGAGACATCTCTTGTCTTCTACACTAAGCGCTATTTAATGGTTTTAATGTGGGTGCCATGGAGCAAGTTTACAAATAAACGAATGGAGGAATCATCTTCCTGAGCATCGGGGAATCAGCTTCACAGTATATTGCATGGAAAGGATGATGTTGGGAGCAGAAAGGTCACATTGAGCTTCTGTCAGTAGCAATGTTCAGCCCTCTGCACCTTTGTCATCTAGCTTTCCTCACAGTCACTGGTATCTTCAGGGACAAAGACCCTTTCTTTGTAAAACAGGGATACTTTATTTAGAAATGAATTACAGCAACAAATCACCTGGACTGGGTTGCAGGCACCACCCAGTACCAGTGGCACTTCACTTAGAGGGTATTGGAGACAGCATGGGGTAGGCTTGTTATAGGAACTGTGACCGGTCTCTGGAAAGTCTCAGTTAAGGAGGAAGTGTAGTTTTTTAGCCAGAAGCTCATCCTTCAGAAGGAAGTCTAGCGTTGTAGCCAGAAGCTCTTCCTTCAGAAGGAAGTCTAGCGTTTTAGCCAGAAGCTCCTCCTTCAGAAGGAAGTCAAGCGTTTTAGCCAGAAGCTCCTCCTTCAGAAGGAAGTCTAGCGTTTAAGCCAGAAGCTCCTCCTTCAGAAGGAAGTCTATCGTTTTAGCCAGAAACTCCTCCTTCAGAAGGAAGTCTAGCATTTTAGGCAAAAGCTCCTCCTTCAGACGGAAGTCTAGCATTTTAGCCAGAAGCTCCTTCAGAAGGAAGTCTAGCGTTTTAGCCAGAAGCTCCTCCTTCAGACGGAAGTCTAGCATTTTAGCCTGAAGCTCCTTCAGACGGAAGTCTAGCATTTTAGCCAGAAGCTCCTCCTTCAGAAGGAAGTCTAGCGTTTTAGCCAGAAGCTCCTCCTTCCACCTCTGCTGAGACGAATCTTGAGAACCTCTTCTAACTTGCCCTCGGCTCCAGCTGGTAAGTCCCGGAGCAGGGATGATGCCACCCCCTCTGCTATAGTAACCCTATATGGGTAAGTAAACACTGGAAGTGCAATAACTAAGAAATTAGAACTCTGTACTGAACTGAACTGACTTGGCCCAGCACTCTTATTTATTACCCCTCCCTGGAAGGTTCCAGAACATGTCAGAAACTCCTTTCTGAGGGTCTCCATGGCTGCCAGGACAACACATTTGTAACAATGTTGCAAAACTTTTAGTTCCCCCAGCAACAATCCTAAGAACATTATTTAACCCCTTAAATCCCAATAGAATCCAAGAGCTAACAATCTACTCCTCTAGCCAACAGTAATGGACGTTTAGGTTAATTACAGAATTATTCTGTTACGCTACCAACAGAACCATGTACTGCCGGGTTAGACACTGGCAATTTAACCCTTTCTTCGCAGTAACATGCTCACCTACAAGCTGACTGCAGAATACAACTGTGAAACATTTTCCAGAGTAACAGCTCCCATTTTGGAGTCTGGTAGCATATGTAAAATGAGGGAACATTTGCAGAATTTATTACAGATAATAGTCATAAACATGAAGCAAGCAAGCAATAAAGTTTAACTTCATGATTAAAAAATGAATAACGACGTTCTAATGTTTGCTTATATTTCTTATCCGTGGTGTTTGTCTGTAGTTTTTCACTGACGGTGGAACAGCCGAGCTGAAAATACAGCGTAATTAATTGCAGTGTTTTGCTCCTTTTCGCCAAACAGAAAAACAATATATTTTCAGACATATGCAGTATCTGGCAGAAATATTATTGAAAGGCACAGTACTTAGATCAGGGCGGGGAGGGGGGGGGACACCTGCATTCCTCCAGAGCTACCAGCAGGTCAGGTTTCCAAGATATGTATGCCTGCTTCAGCACAGGTGGTTCAATCAGTGGCTCAGTAAAAGACTGCACCACCTGTGCTGAAGCAGGGATATTCTGTAGACCTGTTGGTAGCCCTTGAGGACTGGAGGTGGCCACCCAAGATATTGAGCATGGGGGTGAGGGAGACAACAACCAATCAATGTAATTGGCATCTTTAGATCTCCAGCCCCACCCCTCCTTAAACAATGGTCAAAATGTGAAGGTCTTAGGGGATAAGTACCACTCCTTTTTATTTTCACATCCAGAGTACCAATACTTTTTAAGTTTACAAACATTAAATGCCCCTTTAATTTTTTAGCAATGATAAAGAATACTTACGTGCGTGGTCACATGTCTGAAACAGATCCACAAACCTTACCACATACTCACACAGCGCACCGTGCTTCCGCTGCAGCAAAGGATTCTGGGTAATGACATGCCAACTTTCTTTTTTAAGAAAAATGGGGATTTATTTTAAAATGTCTTTCCCCTCCTATAACTATGCAGCTTTGTAACAATGTAACAATGTAACTATGTTACTATGTACCTATGTAACAGTGTAAGTATGTAACTACTGTATGTAACTATGCAGCTATGCAACGATGTATCTATGTAACTATGTACCTATGTTACTATGTTACTATGTACCCATGTGCCTATGTAACGATGTACCCATGTTACTATGTACCCATCTGCCTATGTAACAGTGTAAGTATGTAACTACTGTATGTAACTATGCAGCTATGTAACGATGTATCTATGTAACTATGTACCTATGTAAAGATATATCTATGTAACTATGTTACTATGTACCCATGCGCCTATGTAACGGTGTACCCATGTTACTATGTACCCATGTGCATATGTAACGATGTACCCATGTTACTATGTACCCGTGTGCCTATGTAACGATGTACCCATGTTACTATGTACCCATGTGCCTATGTAACGATGTACCCATGTTACTATGTACACATGTGCCTATGTAACGCTGTACCCATGTTACTATGTATCCATGTGCCTATGTAATGATGTACCCATGTTACTATGTACCCATGTTACTATGTAACGATGTACCCATGTTACTATGTATCCATGTGCCTATGTAACGATGTACCCATGTTACTATGTACGCATGTTACTATGTACCCATGTTACTATGTACCCATGTGCCTATGTAACGATGTACCCATGTTACTATGTACCCATGTTACTATGTATGATTGTTTTTTTAAAGAAGGAAATGGACCGTGTTAATTACGGCTCCGCGCCCCCCTGCTTCCCGCGCCCCCCTGCTTCCCGCGCAGATAGGAAGCTGCATGGATGACATTGTGGGTTCCTAATGACTCCCGTCCAACAGGAGATTTAAAGCACCGCATTGCTTGCCCAGCCGGTGATGCTTCCGGCAGCATTTCCAGAGGTACGTATCTTGGGAAGCAGAGGGTCCCCGGAGCTGAAATTAACACCGTTTATTTACGGAGACCCTCTGCTTCATATGTAGGCAGAACTGCACCATTAACCTCTTTGCTGCCAGAGAGGGAGGGAAGGGGTTAAGGCATGCTCTGCTTCTCGGACCGCCCGCAGGGTTTAGTCAGCCCCTCGGCTTCTCAAGCCCCCTTTGTGTGTTGCTTTGCCGTGCGTTGAAGGCCCCCTTTGCCAGTGAAAATAAGAACATATTTTCCTTAGACTTTCTAAATGCTAATCAGCTGAGATCAATATCTGCAGTGACCCCAAACAACAGTTATACAGCGGGAGCTACGAGCGGCTGTATTTCCTCTGAGACAGCCTACCCGAGCTCACATGAAACGTGCCGCTCCAGCCCGAAGATTTCAGGCGCTATTTTTCCCAGGACGGTCGGACTCTGCGCAGTCTGTGACAAGGACTGATTTGCATTTTGGCACCTGCCTTTTATTAAACTCAATTTTCACATGTACGTCAGTGAACCAGCCTGTGAGGATTAACTGCGCACAGCAACGGAAAGTAATATAAATGTGTTACTGTTGCAAAGGACGTTACATTTTTCTATTGCCGGGTTCAAAAAGAGTACTGCATGTTAGTAGAAGCCATACATGGGCCTGGGTTGACTAAGTGGTGCTATTCGAGAAGACACAGTGTCTTGTGGAATAGCACAGCTTAGTAAATGGGACTTCTCATTTGTATGTTTTCCCAAATCCCTTTATGATGCCACATGAGTCATTTTCAAACTGTCCTCCCTTGGCCGCTGGAGATCTCTCCTGGCTTTGGAGATGGTCCCCAAAACCCTTGAGGTGATGTGCAGGCAGCTGGGCAGACTATGATGCCTATAACACTGCCAGCAGTTCTGTGCTGAAGCTACTTTGCAAACAGCCGTCTATTCATTTTGATTTTTATTGATAATGTTTGCCCTTTCAAATGAGCATATTGATGATTTAAGTGTGTTAGGTGGGGAGGACGAGAGTGACAGAAAAGTAGAAACAAATAAACCATTTTTTTTCCCAGTTAATCTTTTCTCATCGGACAGAAATAATGTCGGGTACAACGTCGCATAAGTATTGTCATTCGTGGTTCACCAACCAGACGTTATTAAGAGGGATCAACAAAATAAATGGCACATTCCTGGAATCTTCTTGATTATTTTCATCCAATATCTTCACCCAAAAAACTCCCTAATATTCTATGCACCTGAAGCATCTTCTTCATGCCAGTGTATGTGCCAGTGTAGTGTATGTACCAGTGTATATGCCAGTGTACCAGTGTATTTTCCATCTTATGTGCCTGTGTTTGTGCCAGTGTACATATCAGTGTATCTGCCAGTGTATGAGCCAGTATATGTATCAGTGTATCAGTGTATGTGCTAGTGTATTAGCCAGTGTATGTACCAGTGTGCCAGTGTATGTCAGTGTATGTACGAGTGTATGTGTGCCAGTGTATGTACGAGTGAATGTGCTAGTATATGTGCCAGTGTATCAGTGTATGTATCCGTGTGCCAGTGTATGAGCCAATGTATGTATCAGTGTATGTACCAGTGTGCAAGTGTATGTGCCAATATATCAGTGTATGTACCAGTGTATGTGCCCGTGTATGAGCCAGCGTATGTGCCAGTGTACTTATGTGTGCCACCATGTGTATGTGCTAGTATGTGTACCAGTGTATGTACGAGTGTATGTGCCAGTCTACCAGTGTATGTACCAGTGTATGTGCGAATATACTGTATGTACCAGTGTGCTAGTGTATGAGCCAGTTTACCAGTGTATGTGCCACTGTATGTACCAGTGTACCAGTGTATGTACGAGTGTATGTGCTAGTATGTATGCCAGTATGTGTGCCAGTGTATGTGCCAGTGTACGAGTCTATGTACCAGTGTTTGTGCTAGTATATGTACCAGCGTGCCAGTGTATGAGACAGTGTATGTGCCAGTCCACCAGTGTATGTACGAGTGTATGTGCTTGTATATGTACCAGTGTGCCAGTGTATGAGACAGTGTATGTACCAATATACTGTATGATGAAGTCACTCTGATGATTCGAACCAGATATTTCTACCTGTAGCTTTGATTATAAATATTTCACAGATAATAACTACCCCTTGGCTGCTCACGCTGTTATGGGAGCACTATTACATTTTAACAATGTCTCAGTAAAAGATACCATTGAGGTACTTGGGAATAGCAGGCGCTGGAGAACAGTGGCAATTACAGAAAAAAGGATAATAACAAAATGACTGCCTACAGGATTACCCCATCGGCGAAACATTCCCAACTATCAGATACCACATTGTTAAGGTCAACGCTACCACCAGCTTCCACAGACTCTGCTGAACTGTGCCTGCCCTACATACAATTACAATGTTATTTTCCTCACCATGCCCATGAACACCATTGACATTTTGGCTGTGCAATGACTCCCCAAGCCCCCTGCAACAAGGAATTCATTTAAAGCCTTGTGCTCTAAGACGGGCCAGCAACGGATTGGGGAGTTACATTAGTTAAGGCATTTTTGCTGTTGAAGCATTCCATGTGGGGGGGGGGGGGAATGCATTCTTATAAAGGAATTATTTGATGGGCAAATTTCCTACCTATATCTAATAACGCATGTGACATAAAATGGGATGGAAGTAGTACTGTATCTGCTGTGAATTTGCTGCAGTGTCTCCACTCATCATAGTCTATAAGAATATTATTACAGGATTAACCCTTTGCGGTCAGAGCCTGCCATATGGTAAATGATCATTTCTAGTTGTCAGCAAATACAGGGCACCGCATCACTTAACCCTCTGCACACTGGGAGCCCCTATAACAATTAGGGCTGTGTTTACTAAGCCCATGCCCTTTCAGAATCTCTGTGTATGTGTGTCTGAATATGCCACATAGACTGTAAGCTCTTCCACGCAGGGATTCCCAGCTATGTTTCTTAGCATTGCCTGTGTGAACTGAACATACTGTGTGTTATATACAAATATAACAGCAATAAATACAATAGAGGGGTTTTAAGCAGGTGTGCGTGGCAGGCTCTAGTACAGGTACATCATCTCTAGGTACCTAGCTGCTGCCAGCTGTGCTAGTTTTATAGATGCTGTATTTCACACTGCAGCCCAGCTTTCATAAGGCATGCTACTTTAATTATTGCAGGATTTATGAATTGTTGCTCTTATTGATTATTTTACAACCTATAAATCCTGCTGCTTTATAAAGCGGTGACCTTCTGCAGTAGAGATACCAGAGAGTCAATTAATAGAAGCCCTCGGGATAAATATCTTGCTTTCTGTTTTTTGTTATTCTTTTCAGAATAGTTGCGATTTACTTGGGCGGACACTGCTTCTGTATCCCACATGGGAACGTCTTCTAATAGGGGTGCACTTATTCACCATTCAATAGATTTCATTTTGTTGCAGTACAAGATGTTTACAATGGATACAAATATAAAGTATAGTTAGACTGCTTTTGACTGCCTGTTGGTAAACTTCTCTCAGTGCACTTCCAGGTGCCTTCATGCTTTACCACTTTACATTTGTACATCACAATTATTCTTTTCATTTCGTCCAAGGCTCAGAATGGAAAGAGTCTGTCCCACACCGTGGCGATGTGTAGCAGAGGAAAGGATCAATCATTGATCTGTGCCATTGCTTAAATAAATATATTGTTTTTCCACAGTCCAACACACACACACACACACTAACCCAGACACTCGGAGGTCTTTTTCCATTACAAAATAATTTCTTGATGAGGCAACGTTTCGGTTCAGACAGTAACCTTCCGCAAGACTTAACCTGGGTGAGCCAAAACGTTGACTCGTCAATAAATGATTTATTAGTTGACAAAGACCAGTGAGTGCCTGGCTCCCCTTCTCTGCACATTGTGACACCCTTCCCGTGCACCCAGGCGAGTTCTTCATTAGTGGAGTGTGCAGTCATATATATATATATATGTTATATATCTTCTGTTGATTAATATAGCATTGCAGCTATATGTTCTAAAGAGCAGGGCGAGTATCCCATTTATCTAATAACATTTACTGTCCTTTTATGCGTAGACTGGCCAGTTCATATTTCTGGGCTAATTAACTAGTGGCATCAATCCCCTACTATATATCCAGGTAACCCCATTAACTCTTTGGCATGCATATCCTTACTAAACTAGCTGTTGGTGATGTAGAAGTGATCTGGCTGATTTGTGATGGTCTGTAAATCTAGGCTCAGTCTATACACTCCTAAAACGCAGTACCGGGCCTTTGCAAAGCTTTTCAGACCTTTTCGGAAAGGACAGACCTTAATACATGCCCTTATTCTTAGAGTCCTTCTGTCACTTGTACTGTGAGTCCTTATTGGGAGTTTCAGCATTGGAAATGTACTTGGCAGAACATTGTTCTGTATCATGACTATATTGCACTATATTGATATGTTTTGTTATATTGTTACTATATTGCAATATATTGTTTTTGTCAGTGCTAAATTATATTGCACTGTATTGTATTTCATGTATATCATGATTATTTTGCACTATATATAATTTGTTATATTGTTGCTACGGTATATTGCAATTTATTGGTTATTCCAGTGCAATATTGCATTATATTTTGATATCTTGCTATATTGCACTAGATTATTAGATCTTTTTCTAAGATGAGTTGTGAGAGCAGCAAGAAGAAACTTTCACTCCTCCTCCATGTTCCTACACAGAACTCCTTCTGTCTGTAGAGTTTAACCCTTCTGAAAGTCATTTATCAGAGTCTCCCCGCTGCAGAAGGGGTGAAAATATCAAATAACTAAATAAAATAGCAATTTATCCAAGAAAAAGTTGTGCATTGTCTCATTGTTTTTTTATACTAAATCTTGTGCAGTTTTGCAGGTAGTGCTACCGTGTCCTGCCTTTTATGGAGGGATTTTCACGTCACTATACTGTCCTATTTTCATGTCCAGTTTATAGTTCTGGAGATCTGGATCATGTTTTTTTTATGCAGCAGTTGGAGGTGACAGCTTGTTTGGGACAAAAGTAGGAATAGTCTGGGAAGTGGGGTTTGGGGGGTCCACAGTCCTTTACTTATCTATCCACACACTGTACAGTGAATGCTCAGGTAAGAAGCACTTCCTTATGTTATCGGTGTACACTTTTACACATTACCTCTACTGTACATTAAATAGCACACAGTGTTGCATTTAAGATCAAACAGCAGCAAACACAAGCATTAATGTCCATTGATCATAGAACAATGCAAACATGTCTGATGCCATATCCAAAATACCTCATTAATACTTTGCTTTATTTGACTGGATTCTCACAGATTTTCTCAGAGCCATTTATAATATTCTGCTCTCCACGGAAAAGAGAAAGAAAGAAATCCCAGCGGTTTGCTATGAACTACTGGACTGTTTATTTAATCTTTGTCTTTAACAGGCAGCAATAAAATAAGAAGCAGTGGAAGCATCATTGTATTGACATGTTCAAAATAACCTGACATTGAGTGTCAGGGAGAAGGAGAGAGGGAGAGAGGGAGAGAGGGAAAAAGCAAGTGGGAGAGGGAGAGGGGGGAGAGGGGAGGAGGAGAGAGAGGGAGAGATAGTGAGGGGGAGAGGGACAGGGAAAGGAAGAGGGGGGAGAGGGGAGGAGGAGAGAGTGGGAGATAGTGAGGGGGAGAGGGACAGGGAAAGGAAGAGGTTGGAGAGGGGAGGAGGAGAGAGAGAGGGAGAGAGAGGGACAGGGAAAGAGGGAGAGGGGAGGAGGAGAGAGAGAGGGAGGGAGAGAGAGGGAGATAGCGAGGGGGAGAGGGAAAGGGAGAGGGGAGGAGGAGAGAGAGAGAAAGAGGGAGAGAGTGAGGGGCAGAGGGAGAGGAAAAGAGGGAGAGGGGAGGAGGAGAGGGAGAGAGCAAGGGGGAGAGGGACAGGGAAAGGGAGAGATCGAGGGGGAGACGGACAGGGAAAGGGAGGGAGGGAGAGCGAGGGGCAGAGGAGAGAGAGGGAGAGCGAGGGGGAGAGAGGAGGGAGGGGAGAGACAGAGAGGGGAGGAGGAGGGAGAGAAGATGCACAAACAGAGACAAAGGGATATACACAAGGAGAGGGGTACCGAGAGGAAGGGGACAGTGTGTGTGAAAGAGAGGGGAATATGTTCATGCAAAGAACAAAGACAAAACTAAATACAAACTAACCCTAAGAAAAATACAATTTCCTAGTGAGATATAAATCGTTCCAAATAACATTTACAGTTCTGAATGTATCAGTGACTGTAGTGAATTATTTTGAATTTATTTAAAACATTTAGAGAACACTTTCCAATAAATGAACACGTAACGTGAGAAGGCTGTAGACGTGATTAATATATTATTTTAACGTGCATGTTTGAGCTCACTCTAGACAGTTCTTGCCCGTAAACCTGTATGAAAATCAGTCAGGTTAACCTTCCACCACTCAGTGGGTTAAATGAAATTGTTAAATAATAATAATGTATGACTAATAAGAAATATTTTCATATTATAGGCCGGCATTAATTGCACATGACATAATTAAAGTTGAACTGTCTCCACCCTTTCTGACCTTCCTCTTAACTCTGCCGTTAGGAGAAGGGAACCGTCGTATTATACTAGCACATTGGTGATCATTCAGGTAGCAGCGGGGCTGCTATGTATTAAGTTTCTCCATTTATCCCTCTGGGTTCTGCGTCTCCTACAACAGCCCAACCACTCCTCTCCCTCCCGTCTTCTGTTTCATACAGAGGCGCAGAGCAGGAGGAGAAGATCACAGGGTGTTCATGAGGAATCTCAATGTATCGCAGCTTCACAGGTTGGGCAACTCCAATGGGTAGATCTATATTCCACCTTTCACAGTAGGAGCTTAAGGCTTCGTCCATGGTTACTGATTGCGTGCTGAGGCGCGCGGAGGCTGAGGGAAAGCGGGTGCTTCCCCTGGCCTTAGACCGCGCGCCGTCCGGGGGCTTGTCGGGGGGGCGGGCCAGTGACGTCACAGAGCTGGTTCGCCCTCATTGGGCGAACCGCTCATGTGACCGGCCCTGCGCTCCGGCAAGCGCGAAAATGTAAAATTTTCCTAAGACCTACGCTTCCGCGCGCTTGCGGAAGCGTAGGCGAGCCCCTACTAAAGCCGCTCTCATTGCGGCTGTAGGGGCTCAGTGCCGAGCGGAAGCGCGTCTCCGCCCGCAAGCACTATCCATGGACGCGGCCTTACTCTCTGCTTACTCTACGTTGTGCCATCTTCCAGATATTTAATTGTACAATGGTACGACCAATGGAACATACGTATATCTTCATGGGCCAAATCATGCTCTCGAGTGTCAGTTTCTTTATCCAGGTAAAAGATAAGCGCACTCATCCGTTTATCCTCAGACCGTGTATTAAGAATTAGAGCACCATGTTCTGGAGTGTAGTTTAAACCCTTCTACAGGTAAGTATTCTTCAGGTGAACACCTGAGGAAGGGCAAACCGATGCCCCTGTTGCGTGGGATAAATGAGGGATTGTAAAATTACACTAGACGGCAGAGCACAGTGGACGCTGGAAAGCGGGCCCCGGGCCGAAAGCCCGGCACTCTCTATGAGGATCTGGTTTATAGAAAGTGAACTGGTTATAATGTGTATTGGGAATCAGGGGTGAAAGTCATATCTTTAATAACCAAGATGTTTAGTTTTTAGGAATAACATAGAAGCAAACATAACGTGGAATCTGTTTATTCATTCTATTATTTTGTATTATTTTAATTGAGGTCATTTGACCGTCTAAATTTAAGGATAATATACATGAGAAGAAAGAGGAAAACACTATAAAAGTCTGTTTTAATACCACAATGACGGCTTTTAGTGCTTTTCTAGTTGCAGCAGAACTGATACTCTGTTAGAAAATGTGTATGGGTGAATAGTTAAACAGGAGATAGCTGTTAGCCGAGCTGAGAGCTCAGAATCAAGGTCAACGTGAATGTTTTGAGTGCATAAGACACGGAATTAAAAACAACCATTTAGTGCCTATGAGAAGTTTTTGGGACAAAGCTGTTACATTTTATTTTATGATCTATATTCCATTATATGCTATTTGTATTAACACTGTATAGGTTTAGTATTCTTATCATGTATATGCCAAAAATCTCCATTATTAACATGATAATGGCAGAACCGCGGTTGCTGTAGGATTGTGAGAGTCACTGATAAGGGAGTGAGACCTCACAGAATAATGAAAGTAGGTGAGAGTTGTTTTCGCACAATTATTTTGAAGGCCGTAGCTGAGCATGTCCTGAGCGGGGTATGCGGGCAGGGTTAAGTTAAGGAAAGAGTAGACCATACATAGAAATAAATATTATTGTAGGTCAGTAGCTGTGACAAATTTGTCTCCTGACACCCCAAAATATTGTGCTTTAATATTCTTGTTTATACTTAATAAATGGTCTGAGGACCATCTGTAAATGGTCGAATGCGTTTATCTTTTACTTGGGTGAAGATTTTACTAGTGACGGCTTGTGGGGGGTCCTGTCATGAAGATACTCAGCACCCCCAAATACATTTCCCAGATATACTTCTTGTTCTGAAATACTTCCGGGAAGTGCAGAGCAAGTACTTGTTCTTCTTGGATTCATGTCAGTTGCTTTACCCTGAGCTGCCATTGATGTGTATTTGTGATAACATCATTACATGCAGGAAGTGATACCATCATTACATGCAGGAAGTGATACCATCATTACATGCAGGAAGTGATACCATCATTACATGCAGGAAGTGATACCATCATTACATGCAGGAAGTGATACCATCATTACATGCAGGAAGTGATACCATTCATTACATGCAAGAAGTGATACCATCATTACATGGCGGAGTGATACCATCATTTACATGCAGGAGTGATATCACATCATTACATGCAAGGAAGTGATACCTACATTACATGCAGGAAGTGATACCATCATTACATGCAGGAAGTGATACCATCATTACATGCAGGAAGTGATACCATCATTACATGCAGGAAGTGATACCATCATTACATGCAGGAAGTGATACCATCATTACATGCAGGAAGTGATACCATCATTATGTAATGGGTATTCCCTCACCCAATCGCATATAGAGTGTATGTGAGGGGGAACTTATATGTTACCAGGTGTGGTGGGTTATACCTGTCAGGCCCACAGGAGGTCTGAGCCTCCGCTAGTGAGAGCCTGGGGTGCTTCTCTGGAACGTTTCTTGTCAGCGCCTCCACCTATGTGAGATTCTAGGAGTGTAGAGTGGCCCTCGCATAGGAACATCCATAAAGTAACCAGCCCACTTATGGCTAAAATAGTTTACTACATGTCAAATAACACAACATAACATACTTCAACAATATGACATTGACAGTGTCCCTCTATAACACTAATAGGCACAACTACCCGGTCACCACGCAGGGCTTTGTACCCCACACGTTATATCAATAGTCCCAAATGTCCCACAATACCCCAAGTGAGTGACTGTTGGTAAAGTTGGTGCACTTATAGATACCTGCCCGGGCACACGTCCGTGCCCCGGTGTAAAGCTCTTCAAAAAGGGTCTGAAGCAGGAACAGGAATCCTCCTCCGCGTGAGGTGTCTCCCTCATGGAGCGTCGCACCCACAAAATGTCTCTTGAAGTAGCGCCTGTCTGAGCCCAGACGCAGGCCGCGATCACTGCGTGCAACTGGCACCGGTGATATCACATAGAACTGGGTACTATAGAAAGCAAACCCCCCCCTTGCACTGAAAGGGGCCTTTCCTGAAACTGCCAAACTAACTGATGTGGCTGCACTGCAAGCCACACTGTCTCTTCTTGTCAGCGCACACAGCACTGCAGCTGTGTCACTGACAAGACTCAGACTCGGATAAGGGCAGGGTCCCTACCTAATGGGCCTTCCCTATGAACTTACCTACTAACCTAGTGGGGAGTGGGGCCTACCTTGGCCTGGGGTGTCTGGGGCCTAGTACAGCAGAGCACTGCAGCTGTGTACACTACCTTCCCCAATCGCTTCCTGGATCCAACTGACAAAACCCTGTCTGCACACAACATTGTATCTTCTTTGCTGCAGGAGAAGCTGCCAGCTCTATTGGCTTCAATGCTGCCTATGACCAGGGTGAAAGTGCAGTCCCCAGAGGCTGCTGGGAATTGTAGTTCTTGGTACAGCTCTTTCCTATGGGGACCGCGTGCGCGATCTTTACTGCGCATGTCTGAAGCTGTAATGGCCGCCGCTACTCTTAACTGAGCATGCGCAACTTCCAAAAGCTCTTGCACACATGTAATGGCCACCTCTATGCTTGCCAGCCTCTGTGCATTGCACAGCACAGGCGCGAACTCCCGCGCCAACCTCAACATGGCCGCCGCGATTGCTCTGCATACGCGCAAGCCTTCGCACATGCGCGAACACATTAAACATGGCGGCGTTACATGCAGGAAGTGATAACATCATTACATGCAGGAAGTGATAACATCATTACATGCAAGAAGTGATACCATCAATACATGCAGGAAGTGATACCATCATTACATATAGGAAGTGATACGATCCTTACATACAGGAAGTGATACCATCATTACATGCAGGAAGTGATACCATCATTACATGCAGGAAGTGATACCATCATTACATACAGAAAGTGATACGATCCTTACATACAGGAAGTGATACCATCATTACATGCAGGAAGTGATACCATCATTACATGCAGGAAGTGATAACATCATTACATGCAGGAAGTGATACCATCATTACATGCAGGAAGTGATACCATCATTACATACAGAAAGTGATACGATCCTTACATACAGGAAGTGATAGCATCATTACATGCAGGAAGTGATACCATCATTACATGCAGGAAGTGATAACATCATTACATGCAGGAAGTGATACCATCATTACATGCAGTAAGTGATAACATCATTACATGCAGGAAGTGATAACATCATTACATGCAGGAAGTGATACCATCAATACATGCAGGAAGTGATAACATCAATACATGCAGGAAGTGATACCATCAATACATGCAGGAAGTGATACCATCATTACATGCAGTAAGTGATACCATCAATACATGCAGGAAGTGATACCATCATTACATACAGGAAGTGATACGATCCTTACATACAGGAAGTGATACCATCATTACATGCAGGAAGTGATACCATCATTACATGCAGGAAGTGATACCATCATTACATACAGGAAGTGATACGATCCTTACATAGAGGAAGTGATACGATCATTACATGCAGGAAGTGATACCATCATTACATGCAGGAAGTGATAACATCATTACATGCAGGAAGTGATAACATCATTACATGCAGGAAGTGATACCATCATTACATGCAGTAAGTGATAACATCATTACATGCAGGAAGTGATAACATCATTACATGCAGGAAGTGATACCATCAATACATGCAGGAAGTGATAACATCATTACATGCAGGAAGTGATACCATCAATACATGCAGGAAGTGATAACATCATTACATGCAGGAAGTGATAACATCATTACATGCAAGAAGTGATACCATCATTACATGCAGGAAGTGATACCATCATTATGTAGCCCTTTTTCTGAACACCTTCCTAAGGGACTACTGGTCGCTGTATAACACCTGTGGCTCCAGGAGATCTGAGCCTCCGCTAGCTGGGAGCCTGGGGTAATACTCACACATTTACATAGCGCAGCGCCTCCACTTACCCAGGATCCCCGTGACGTAAGATTCCCCTGGGCAAGAAATACAACAACACACATACACTGTATAGATAACAACTAATACTTTACTAAAAACATACACATATATCAACAATAGAATAACAGGTGTCCCTCTCTTAGAGGAGACACTGAGTGACCTGACGCATAACTCTCCCACCATCACCGGCGATCCCACCCAGTGTTCGGTGATCCCCCACCCAATGTCCCGCACTCTCGCAGAGATCGTGGGTGACTGTGCAGTCACAGTTAAGCTAAGGGCCCGGTGGTGCACTTATAATTCAGAGGTACCTGCCGAGCACTCCAGTGCTCGGGCCTGCAACGGTCTTCGCAAAGGATCAGTCGTAGTAGGACGTCATCGGATCCCAACCAGACTTCTTGCACGCGGACCGCCAGGGGCGGTCCCAACCGGGAAACAGTCTCTGAGGATCCCAACGGGGATCCGAACCTCTAAGCAGGAACCGCAGCATCCGCTGTGTCCCTACCTAATCTAAATGACATACGCTATACTATAGGCCGTCCCTATAGTACAGCAACCTTGATGGCTTTGGGGAAACTCCTAGGGGCCTACCGGGGTTACTAACCTGCCCCACTCCCCTCGCTCGTCCCAGTCCTAACCGTAACTAGCACTAGCCTCGCAGCAACAACCTGCAGCAACATCGTGCAGCAATAACATACAGCACACGCTGCACATACTGTGCTTACTTGTCAGCGCTCACAGCCGTGACACTGACAAGCATGCACCCTCTCACACCTAAGGGCAGCCTCCCTACCTCGGGCCGTCCCTTATCAATTACCCACTACCCTGTCAGGGATTTGGGGCCTGCCTGGGACTTGGGGATCCTTACCTGGTACAGGAGCCACTCGCTCCCTGCACCCTTCCTTCCCCTTCCTGCTCCTCAGCCTGACTGACGTGACACTAAGCCCGCGAAATTTATCAATCGGGCTGTCTGGGAATCCTCCAGCCCTATTGGCTCCTATCAGGCACCTGGTGCCTGTCTCCCTATGCCTCCTGGGAGTTGTAGTTCCCAGGGGGCTGTCTGTGCATTGGGGCCGCGTGCGCACTTGCCCTGCGCATGCGCGAACGCCTAATGGCCGCCGCAACCTTTCCCTTGCCCTCGCGCGCCTTCTCTGTTCCGGCTTGTCCCTGCGCATGCGCGAACTATCGCGCAATGTGTCATGGCGGCCCCCGCTAGCCGGGTGCGCCGCGGGAGCTCCAGGGATGCCGAGCGCTCCCTGCACTGGCCCCCACCCTCGCGAAGTGCCGGCAGGTCCGTCACTGCCTCCGGCGGCACCCGCGACCACACGGCACTCGCGGAGGGGGGTCAGTGAGTGAAAAATAACCCCGGGGCTACATTTACATGCAGGAAGTGATACCATCATTACATACAGGAAGTGATACGATCCTTACATACAGGAAGTGATACGATCATTACATGCAGGAAGTGATACCATCATTACATGCAAGAAGTGATAACATCATTACATGCAGGAAGTGATAACATCATTACATGCAGGAAGTGATACCATCAATACATACAGGAAGGGAGACAATCATTACATACAGGAAGTGATACGATCCTTACATGCAGGAAGTGATACCATCATTACATGCAGGAAGTGATACCATCATTACATGCAGGAAGTGATAACATCATTACATGCAGAAAGTGATACAATCATTACATACAGGAAGTGATACGATCATTACATGCAAGAAGTGATACCATCATTACATGCAGGAAGTGATACCATCATTACATACAGGAAGTGATACCATAGCGGAAGTTGAGCTGTAATAAGAGCTGGAAGCAAGAGAAAATTAAACACAACTAGAAAATAACAGAAAATCTGTATCATCAATGAACAGAAATATCCTGGCAAACTCCTCCAATCCAAGTAAACAAGAGGGCGGAATCAGACATTTTGTCGCAACCGTCTCGCCGCGGATCAAGTCTCTGCTATCATTTGGCCACTGAGGGACCCTTTGCTGCAGCTGCTCCGCGCTGGACACTCCGCCACTGGCTGTTTTGGCATTAAGTTAAATTAATGTAAGGGGTTTTAGCAGTTAGGGTAGGGGGTGGAGGATATAGATTTTAGGGTAAGTGGTTAGGTTTCTAGGGTAGGAGATTAGGATAAGGGGTTAGGTTTTTGTGTAGGAGATTAGGGTAAGGAATTTAGGGTAAGGGGTTATGTTTTTAGGGTAGGAGTTTAGGGTAAGAGCTGAGGGTAAGGGTTAAGTGTAAGGGGTTTTAGAGTAAGGGCTTAGGGTAAGAGGTTAATGGGTATGGGGTTAAGGTTTTTAGGTTAGGAGGTAGCGTTAGTATATGGGGTTAATATTAGGGTTTTTTAGGGTTATACTTTCAGGGTCTTACATTGGCTGTGAATTGGTTATCGGAGAGATGTCCCCGCGCCGATGTGTGTGACGGCTAAACATTGGTGGCAATCTCTAGACGGACAAGACGGTGACACTCTGCATTTCCATTTTCTGTGCTTTTTGATTATACTGTTTAAAGTACGACCTGGGGGAAAAGAAACAAATACTGTAGAAGCAAACCGACCTGGGATGAAACATCGTACAAAAAGTACAAAAAAACACAAAAAAGGTAAAAATCCGAAAACACCAAGGTGGCATTAAGGGGACTCTTTCATGTTGTATGATCAGTTATGTTTAATATTATAACGCTCCTTCTATCTCCAAATACTCCATACCGCAGAGATGAGGTGCCTTTCCATCTCTTCACCTCCAGCTGACCTGAGGGTTTACATCACCGCTGCAGTTTGAAGTGCAGATATATCTGCACCAGGCCATGCAGCAGAAACTAGAAACAAACTGACTGATTAAAGTATTGATCCAACACACTATCTGTTGGGCAGCCATGCAAGCCACGGTTCTTATTTTCCGTCCCGTCTTGTAACTCTCTCAGTACCGCAGGGCCCAGCAACATGTACAAGAAGTCCCTTTCATACATTGCCCCATCCTAGTAATCACAGGGTCTTTTCTTGTTCTATATGCTGTAATATTTTACGTTGAAGTCAAAAAAAAAAAAAGAATAGACTTCAAGATACAAGTATCTGTAAAGCTCACATCAAATCCACCTCCATGCACATTTGTCTCAAGCTTCCGTGGTTTAATTTGCACCGACATGCAGCAACCAAAAGAGTGATAATAGGCCATGGATGTTTATGATAGGAGATTGAATCCCAGGTCACTGCATATTATGGGGGGTTATTCACAGGTGCGAGGGTGTTTGTGTTTTCTATGTAAATGTTAGGCCGAAAAAAGTATACGAAATTCCCCCCAAAAATGTGGGGAACTTGATTTTCTTTAAGTTGGTAAACACTTTGGTGCATATTTACTAAACACATCCAACACGTGTGTTATGGAGGAAGACTTTATAGTATATTACTGTACATACGCTTCTGCACTTTTTGTTTTTTTCTGCTGTGAAGCGCTATGTACATTAATGGCGCTCTATAAACAAAGACATACAATACAATATACAACACAATATGAGCTTAGAAAAACCAATGGGATTTGAGGTGAAAATCGCCAAATTTGGTGGGACATGATTCCCGTTGGGGAAATTCGCTGTGGGTGACTTTTGGCAAAGATTGACCTATCGGAGACTTATTCCTGAGTGACAAAATCTGCACTTTGCCAAATCTTGATGAAGGTTTCTCCCCTGGTTCCCAAGCCCACGGAACTCATTCACTTCATAGAGATCACTAGAGATGAGCCAAAAAATGTTGCGTATTTGTTTTCGCCTCGGATTGGCTGGTTCCTTTAGGCTGTGGATTTCCGTGAATCAGTCTCACAAAACAATCCGCCTTTTTTTTCTTTCAAAAGACAGAGAGGAATACGAAATCCGTTGCCATATTGTTGAGAGAGAGGGAGACATTCAAATTGAGTAGTGTCTCCTATTGTATACAGTATACAGCTGAATCCCATTATAGCACGATCCGCTACAACGCAGATTCGCTTATAGCAGGGTGTGAGCGTGGCTCCCAATCTCTCTCTCTTACCTTTTCTTTCCCCGGCCGCCGGCACCACTATGCAGGCTGAGGATGCAACCCAGCTCCTCAAGCGGCTCTGCGTGAATGACGTTGTGTGTGTCTGGTGTGTCTGTCCGTTACCAATAAAGCTTTGAATAGACGTTTAAAAAACAAAGCAAACATCTATTCAAAGCTTAATTGGTAATGCGGACACCCACACACACTCCGGGGGGAGAGGTTGCAGGGGGTGAGGCTGCGGGAGGTGAGGCTGTGGGAGATGAGGCTGTGGGTGGTGAGGCTGATGGAGTGAGGCTGCGGTTGGTGAGGCTGCGGTAGATGAGGCTGTGGGTGGTGAGGCTGAAGGTGGTGAGGCTGCGGTTGCTGAGGCTGCGGGAGATGAGGCTGCGGGAGGTGAGGCTATGGGAGGTGAGGCTGCGGGTGGTGAGGCTGCAGGTGGTTAGGCTGCGAATGGTGAGGCTGCAGGTGGTGAGGCTGCAGGAGGTGAGGCTGCAGGTGGTGAGGCTGCAGGTGGTGAGGCTGTGGGAGGTGAGGCTATGGAAGGTGAGGCTGCGGGAGGTGAGGCTGCGGGCGGTGAGGCTGTGGGTGGTGAGGCTGTGGGCGGTGAGGCTGTGGGCGGTGAGGCTGCGGGTGGTGAGGCTACGGGAGGTGAGGCTACGGGAGGTGAGGCTGCGGGAGGTGAGGCTGCGGGAGGTGAGGCTGCGGGAGGTGAGGCTGCGGGCGTTGAGGCTCACCCATGTTGTTGGATCCCCTGCACCCTGCTCCGGGTAAGTCTTGATCGCTGTGGCCATTTTCTCTCCCACGATCCCGGTTATAACGCGGTATCATTATGTGGACCCCGAGCACCGCGTTATAATGGTGAGCTGTATATCCCCTCTCTCTCAAATCTGCAGATGGATTTTGATGGGAGTGGGATGGATTTGGTCAAAAAAATTGGCAGAATTCCGGGGAACGGATTTGAACTGGCTCGCCCATCTCTAGAGATCACAGAGAGAACTATGTGACTGAAAATGTCAGTGCTTTTCATTTGAAAGCAGCTTTAACACATCTCAAAAGTGTTACATTTCTCCTGCTAAATGGAGCAAACTGGAATTTGGGGTGTGAAACTGTATATTTCATACAAGAATGAATAAGCCTTTAACTGAGACTTGTTATTATCAAACACTTCTCACTCTCTTTCTTTGCATATAAATTAGCAAAAGAGTGAATATGTTATGCATGTTTTTTGTTTTTCATTTTAAACCAATAATAGAATATTCGAGCACTGACTGAAACTACGAATCACAGACAGGCTCTGATCTGTGACAAGTTGCTTGGCAAATGTCTGTTTAATTTTTTTCAGACTTCTTAAGATTTACATCAGCAAACAGGACAATGTCTCAGAGTGACAGCTGAAGAGACAAAAATGACAACAATAAAGTATTAAAAATGTAATATACTGCAAAACTGTGCAAAGTAGCTAAATATTATACCTGTTTCTGCCATACAGGATGCAGTTCATTAAAGAGCATTGCATCGCTGCTGGTCCCTCTGCCAAAAAAGGCGATAAAGGTGGTATAATAGTTCCATTAATACTCCCTGTTGGTTAGATGGGGGCTCAGTCTAGGTATTAATACTAGTGCCTTAGAGATGTTGGGTTATAATTGAGAATATGAGAGAGGTTGCTTGGATAATGCCAAGAGGGAGAATTAGGAGCAGCAGAAGGCAAAGGCACAATATGTACAAATTTAGACACCAGTGGGATAGAAAGGAGGCTGGTGTGGGCAGAGCACGAGAGCCAAGCAGAGATACAGATGCAGCGGCCGTTATTCGAACATTTCACAGAGTCGTTTTCGTGTGCTCTGCTGTATTCCACGCGGCATTCACGCGGCCAATCACACCAGACACACATGTTTATCGCGGTTGCTTTGTTTGAATTTCATGGATTCTGTTTCTTTGGGTGCAATTCTACTTTGTCAATTTCAGGTGTTTAAAAACCAGAACACTAAAATGCCATTTTCTGCACTCGCGTCTTAAGGCGGTACGGTTGGAAGAAATCCCGCGCCATGACGTGGGTATTCCGAGGTATACACTGCGTGAACTGTTCGAATCACGGCCGCTGCATCTGTATAAAGTGAGACTGTGGATCCCTGAAAAAACGATGAGGAATCCAGTAGGGCGGTTACCATGGATGGTGAAAAAATAGTATGATTCTAGCAGTGGAATGTGGAATAGATTGCCATGAAGATAGATAAGTCACCAGTTAGTACGTTTATCTTGACAAGAAGCAAAAATCTGTAGAATTTATCTTTCAACAAATACATTTTTCTCATCTCACCTGGACCCAGATTCACAAAATTCCGTTAAGTGATTTAAGTCACGTTAAGCTCGACCTTTAAAAGGTCAGTAACATAATATGAAGCCATGTGTTTTCCCATAAAGAGCATTTTGTTAACAATAATAGCTCAAAGTTATAATGAGATTCAAGAGTTGTTTACCCTAACATCCCATATTCACTTAGGGCTCGTCCAGGATGGCGCTGAGCGGGCGCGCACTCACACGGTAGACACGTTGCGACAATGCACGTGTCCTGCGTGAGCAGTCGGGCGCGCCTACTCGGCGCTCAGCCGCAGGCCGAGCGAGCAAATTTGAATTTGCCGCTCGCAAGCGCGTCACCTGAGCGATTCGTGCAATGAGGTTGAACCAGCTCCATGACGTAGAGGCCGCGCCCCCAGACGCTTGCGCACCTAGCCGGCCAGGAAAAGCACGGCCGAGCAGGGCGCAGCTCTGTAGCGCCAGCGCGCCTCTACCCACCCTGGACGAGGCCTAAGTCAACACAGGACTTAAAGCTACAGTCCAAGCAATATCCTACATGTGTGTTTTTGTAAATAAATCAGTTCTGTACTATGAGAAAATAGTTGTAGCATTTTTTTAAAAACAACTCTATAGCAACCAAAGTCATATAGCAAATAACAAAGTCACATCCCCTTCCTCTTCTGAAACAGGCTCTGACACACCCCTTTTTGAGCCCTGCCCTCTCTCTGGCAGTGCACCCATTGTATCTAGTGACTGCCTGGTCACATGATTTTCCCCACAGAGCTTTACATCTTTGGTCCTCTTCTGCCGCACTGACAGCAATTTAGTGAATCTTTGCCGATCGATCGCAGGAGAATGGAGCCACCGGTAACTTACCTAATTACTGTGTGGATTGCATTGATGCACAAATTAAAGGAAAAAAATAATAATTTTTAAATACAGCAGCTTGAACTGCATACTTATGTAGTAAGACATTCCTAAAAATGCATCAATGGGAAAGACTTGCATTGAAACCAATAGCATTTTTATTTTTATGCATCTTGTGTAATCTTTTTGTCTCACAATGAAATCACATGTTGCCTTGATATATACATTAAACCCCGGCATGTTTACCATATTTGACCAGAGGAAGTATAGAATAGCACACACCAATAAAACACATAGCAGATCTCCGGTGAAGACCTACCGTACAGAACACCATTCGCGGCAATGAGCGGACTTTCTCCATGTAAAGTACTGTTAATTATATTGTTAGAATAATTAGCCTTCCCTTTCTACTATCTGATGACTACGATAGCGGAGATTTTAATGAAAATGTAATTCCTGCATTAATACAAAATCAATTATTGTTGCTGTACCAAACGTTTCCATTATAATTCCTAGATTGCACAATAGGGCGGTCATCTCCAAAATTACTTTAATTAGCAGATATTGAATTCAGAGCTTATTCACAAGGGCAAAGTTGGCAAAGGGGACACACGGAAAGTGAACTTCACCCCATTAAGTATCTTTTTGTTTTTAAATTAATGTTCCATTAACCAGCCCCTGATAATGTCTCAGCTAAATTAGCTGTTCTGAATGTAATCAGACATTTAGTAACTGGCTCTTTGCTCATCATTATGAGCGGTCTAGTGAAAACAAACAGAAAAATATACCGTCTGCATTTTCACTGGACCCTCCCATGGCTCGGCTGGTACGCATTTTAATTAATGGACGATCTGGGGAGGGGGGGTAGGGGGAATCATATCTGACTGCACAAAGCCTAACTAGATTAACTCTGCCTTCAATATATATCATCATGGTAACACAACATGAGTTTATTTCCATAATAAATCCAGCCTTCAAGGGCATAAATCCTTCCAGGCCCCCACATACACTTCTCCCTCTTATGTTTTAGAGCTATAATTTATATCAGTTGGGGGACAGGGGGAGGGGGTGGTGAGGGGGGGGGGGGAATCATTAACCATTTGAGGTTCTGAATGTCTGATGGTGCAAATTGTTAGTGGTCACCTGAGCTAACCTATCCCTCACTCAATCTTTCCCTAACGTTCACATTGTGTCCATATTGCAGATTGTCCCTTAGATATTGATTTGTCTGCTGGATGTGTGCATTGGTACTTATTACTGCTCTGTGATGATGTGATTGAAGGGTTATAGCAGCACTCCTGGTATTAGCTTGCCCTCTACATCTCAAACCTGCCCGTGCTTCACTGTCACATGGACAAAGTATTCTCGTGGTTATTGGCGTTATTATTTAGCAGTGGTTGTGTGCCACAATCTATAGCACTACATCAGGGGCAGCCAAAGCCAGTCCTTAAGGGCCCCCAACGGGTCAGGTTTTAAGGATATCCCGGTTCTGCACAGGTGGCTCAATCAGTGGCTAGTGGCTGATATAACGCTGTCTATGTATGGGGTGCTGCCAGGACTGGTTTGGATAATTGCTAAATCTTTGGGTAAACCAGCTACAACATTTATTATGAACAAGCAGCATGGTTGTCCTGTAGTGTATGGGGTGGAGAGGTGTGGAAAAGGAGAGGAAGGGGACTAGCTATCAGGGGCAAGTGGGTGGAGAGACGGAGGCTTCACTCTCTGACACTCTCTCACATTCTCATTCTCTTACTCTCTCTCACTCACTCTCTGTCTCATTCTCTTACTCTCACACACTGTCTCTCTGACTCTCTCTCACACTCTGTCTCTCTGACTCTCTCACACACTCTCTCTCTCTTACCCTCACACTCTCTCACACACTCTCTGTCTCTCTCACAATCTGTCTCTCTCACAATCTGTCTCTCTGACTCTCTCACACACTCTCTCTCTCTTACCCTCACACTCTCTCACACACTCTCTGTCTCTCTCACAATCTGTCTCTCTGACTCTCTCACACGCTCATTCTCTTCCTCTCTCTCTCTCTCATTCTCTTACTCTCTCTCTCTCTTACACACTCTGTCTCTTTCTCTCTCTCTCTCATTCTCTCTCTCATTCTCTTACACACACACACACACACACACACACACACACACACACACACACACACACACACACACACACACACTCTCTCTGTCTCTCTGAACTCTCTCTCTCTCACTATCATTCTCTTACTCTCTCTCTCTCTTTCTCAATCTCTTAATCTCTCTCTCACATGCACTCTGTCTCTCTGACTCTCTCTCACTCTCTCACTCTCTCTTTCTCTCACTCTCTGACTCTCTCCCCCATTCTCTCATTTTCTTACTCTATCTCTCTCTCATTCTCTTACTCTCTTACTCTCACACACACTGTCTCTCTGACTCTCCCTCACTCTCTGACTCTCTCTCTCTTACTCACTCTGACTCTCTCTCACACTCTCACCCTCTCTCACACACACATACTCTGTCTCTCTGACACCCCTCTCTCACTCTCTGATTTTCTCTCTTTTACTTACTCTCTGACTCTCTCTCACATTCTCATTTTCTTACTCTATCTCTCTCTCATTCTCTTACTCTCTCTTTCACACACTCTGTCTCTCTAACTCTCTCTCTCACTCTTGAACTCTCTCTTTCTCTCACTCTCTGACTCTCTATCTTTTACTCACTCTCTGACTCTCTCTCAAACTCTCATTCTCTTACTCTCTCTCACACTCTTTGTCTCTCTCACTCTCGCTTTCTCTCACTCTCTGACTCTCTCTTTTACTCACTGTCTGACACGCTCTCTGACTCTCTCTATATCTATCTACCTTTTAATGAGTCTACCTTAGTTATTCATAGATGTATCTGTACATAAACTTGTGAGACTTCACATGTGTTCCATATTAAAAGGCAGGACTAGCATTACCTCTAGTGAGAGGACATGAAATATGCTCACTACTAAACAAGAGCATAAAAGCAGATCCACAAGGCTCTGTAAAGTCCCATAACGGGACGTTACCCTAACCTAATGTCACGTTAAGTCTAACGGTGTATTTTCAAAGAACAACGACATAACGTTTAGCCATTTCTCTCGTGTACAGAGTGTTGCGTTAGCTATAACATGCTAATGATATGCTAGTAAGGTGAAATCATATCGCATGTCCACAAACATCCAGTTAATACAGGAACCTAATTCTGGTCATACCTAAACTTGGCGTTACTCACATCCGGACCCTAAAATAGCACTTTGACAGAGTCTGGACGGATGTGACACCATCGTTATTTCCCCTCTGTACCACAGTTAAACCCCTATTTCAGGGTCTGAATCAGGGTGACGCTAAGACGTAGTTAAGGTCATGTTATTGGAAGATATGCTACAATAACATGACCGCAAGCTAATGATATGTAGAACAGCTGTTACTTTTGCATATAATTAGCTTTGAGTATACGTACTAAACTCTGAGAACTAACCGTCCGTTCCTGTTTTAGGTAATGTTATGAGCTCTAGTTTGACAGGGCTTGGTGGATCTAGTCCTTGGGGTCGGAATAAGTGACTATGGGGAGCACACACAGACATGTTACACGTAGCAATTTCATTTAATTGAATATAATGGATTCTGGACGCACTGGTCCATTATTTACTAAGCGATTGTACTGTATGCCATAGGGTACCTAACAGCTTATTCAAGTAAATGCAAATGAATGGGTTGTAAGGTGTCGGAAGTTGTCTAGTGGCTTAGCACCATTTAGTAAATATGGTCCTTTCAGGGCAAATGAATAATACACACGTGCAAAAATTAGTATTTTTCCTCATATTGCACAAATAATACAATATGACAAAGTGACGCGGTGTGATCAGGAAACACGTGAGCGTGCGTGTGTGTGTGTCCGACACTTCCATTTTATGTGGCGCGGGTATTTTTCTAAGAGATACAGATTAAAATATGTGATTATTTTGTTCCGTATATGTATATCTGCATTCTGTGAGTGTGATATTTATCTGATCGGCTGTAGCACAGGTGAATATTTTCTCTGCAACCCCCCGTTTTTACCCTGTACAAGCTCAGACTCTCTCTTATAATAAACACCATATGAAGTCTGTTTTTCCGTTTCTTAAGCTTCACACCTTTTTTATGGACACCAAAAATAACTTTTCCCGTGGGTGTTTTTATCATATTTTACCTCTTCTGTGAGCTTCTGTTCAGCAGGACCGGTGGATTGTGTGACTGACATCTGCTTAGGAAATCAATAGAGATTTGCTTTCTCTAAATGACAAGCAAAGCACTTTAAAAGCTCTGATCAGGTCTACTTCAGCTGTCAGAGAGAAACAAATCTCCCTGGGTGAGCTGGACGTTGTGTGTGATAGATTTACTTTTCCAGAACCACACAGTGCTAGACAAGCCTTGGACTTACTGGTCTTTCTAAAGCAGTGTCCTGTTACTCCCAACACGCCATATTGGATTATGCTGTATCCGTTCTTCTGGTGACAGCAGTGACAGAAATACATTATCACGCCATAGCCCTGGTATAGCTACAAACTCTGAGCCACATAGGAGCGATTCAAAGCTGGGGATGTAGCTGAGCAAAGGACTAGAGAGGGGGGGAAAATGTTGGCGAATTTGGATTCCCCTCGGATCGTTCGGTTCCTTTGCTCTGCAGATTTTAGAACCAGTTTAAAAAAGGCCAATCCGCCATTTTATTCTGTTATTGGCAATCCGCACAACAGATTAATAATTCAAACAAAATAAATGTATTTCGCGATAAGTAGATGGGGAGGAGGAGTTGAGGATGATAAATAGCCTCAGGCTAAAGCAATTTGTTGCAGGGTTCATCTCCGGGTGTGTGTGTTGCTGCTGCACTATTATAGTTATAATAATAATTCAAAATGTATTTTCTTAATAATACTTTTTGCATTAACCTGCTGTGATTGAATGGACTTTCAGTGAAGTGGGCTCTGGCCCTCATGCTTCACATGTTTTTGTGATTGTAGTATATTATATTGATATATCTAGCAATAGTTATTATTAGTACAGTATTAATATTACTGTGAAAAATAATCCCACCCACCCCAGGGCAACTACCCCCCACCCTCCACCCCCGCTACCCATTGATTGACACAGTGTTAAACCATGCCCAGAGAAGGTGACAGAGAAAAGTTCTCCCCAGCTGTGGAAGCTGGCACAGCCCCTAGGCCCACTGGACGGTGGTCGCGGAGCATGCTGAGACTGCCTGGGTTGTTAATCCCAGGAAGAAGAAGGAAGGACGAGAGACCGTGCGGAAGTGGGGATGTCAAGTCCTTAACATTGGACTTACAGAGGAGAGATTCTCTGAGCTCTCGTGGGGCCAAGCTCCCCTGGGAAGAAAGGACATGAGACTGTGTTGAAGCAGGGATGCCTGCTCCAAACCCCAGAATTACAGATAATTGAAACATTTTATTGGGGTGTTAAGAAACTTTATACGTTCAGCTATAATAGTACCTGTGTGGGGTGGTAACCAGTATAGCTGGCCTTAGCTGTCCATCCAGGTAGTAAGGGTTGAAGCTGAATGTGTAGTTAGTCTCCTAAGAGGAGTATGAGTTTATTTTATTATTTTGTTTTGACTTAAAGGGACAGTGGGCTTGTTAGTATATTATTTATCCCTGTAAATAAACCCCCAAAAATAATACATTTCCTGCCTTAATCTGGGACTAAAAGATGCTACAACATGGTGTGGGCATCACAATATACTATATATTTATACTTTATATATATATATATATATATATATATATATATATATATATATATATATATATATACACTCACCCTTTCGGTTAACAATCAAGACACAGTCTTTGCTAAAAAGAATAGTGAATACTAAGCATGATTTGTGATGTAATTCTTCTCAATCGATGTGAAATCATCTGGGTGCATCTTTAACTAAACCAGCAGCCGTCACCGACCTCGTCGTGAATGATTGACGTCAGTGTCATCTCATTCTGTAATGCAGGACTGGGGGGGGGGGGGGGGAGGAACAATATAATATCAAACCAATCACTATCAGCAATCGCTTGCCTATATACGGTATCAGTATAATAATTTGACTAGATACATGAACTTCATGTTGTAAGCATGTGACACGCATGTTGTAAGCATGTGGCACGCAGATGTCACCAAGTTTCTCTTATCCCTCTCCAGTGCTTAGTGTGTTCAGTTGTGTCACCTGCTTCATGCACTGTTGAGCACACAATGTCAGCTAGAGCTGGACAATGAAGGGGATCACAGGGGCATTCTCAAGTTGTTTGTGACATTGATTGATTTTACCAGGAGAAAATATGCTGTGTTACCTCTCATGTTCAAGTAAGTCCTTCTGAGTATGGAATAATGTGAAAACCACATTCAATATTACAAACATATTTCTATTACGAAACAGCAGAAACAGATGGTGGATTTGAGAAGGTCAGGTACAGTGCTCTAGAAGTGAGGTCCCCGGTAAGATTAGGTAATGTAGCCAGTTTATTTATTGAACCTTGGAAACTTAAGCAGAAACTGATCTTGGGTGATAAGTGCTGTGTACAGTAGGTGTGGGAAGCCTGCTCAGATAATTGGGTAACAAGTCCAGAAAGTATTTAATAGTTGCTGTACCATTCTCTATGTCCCCATGGTCAATATGTGGCATTCACATCTGTTATAATGCGTGTTCTACCTATGAGATCTATCTCTATTAAGTGTGCCCTGCTTGGTGTAAGTTTTGGATGTCAGCTTGTCAATATGTAAACCAAACATATGATGGAATTCTAGCCACGTACAACATTACTGTCTCCATGAAGTGCCAACTCCATTTCTGACCATGTCTGTACCACGTGGGAGCACTCTATGTTTGGGACCACCTTAAGTTGCCACAGTGTAGGGCAGTTCTGAGTATAACTGCACTCCTACAGCCCATGCTTCTTGATCAGAATCCAGAAATCATTATTGGAGTCCTACATTAAGTACAGTTGTTGATACCATTGATTCCCTATTTCCCCTTCTCATCTCCAACAGAGAAACGTATAAGGGGTTATGTATCAAAGACGTCATCTGGCTGCAAAATAGGGCAAAAACAGCACTAGATTTATTAAATAAAACATCTCATTGCTCTCTTACATCTGATGCTATTTTATTTCTTTATTTATTTCATGTGTCAACTATTTTTGCAAGTGGAAAGAATCCCCTTTGTATCATACCTGGTACTTGTACCTGTGAGATATTGTACAGCGGACTGCGCTATATTTAGGAATAATTATAAAACATCACCCGAAACCTTCTGCTTCCAGGTGATTCAAACATTTGGAACCCAGAAGGACAAGAAACACGATGCTACATTTCCTTTTGTAGCTCGTGATCATATCGGCATTTTGTTTCTACCCTGTGCTTTGTCTTCCTGCATGGAAAGGATTGAAGAATTTTGCTCAGACATGTAGGGCTATATATACACATAGAGGTGCTACACAAGCCGCTAACAACCCATTCCAGTAAATAGGTTGTAACTGTGTCGTATGGCCTAGCCTTGTTTAGTAAAAGTGGCCCGAAATGATCTCTTCTATGTATACAACGGTTTAAAGCCTGTACTGTGTTTCAGGTTCGGTTTGCAGATAGATGAACTTAATGGAAGTGAAACATAGCTGGATAGAAAGGCAACAGAAATGTCAGCACAAACAGATAAAGGCTTTAAGCGCCGCCCCTCCTTAGTAACGCTAAACCAAATAACGTCACACCACACAAGGTTGGAAGAAAAGGTCACAGCTTTATTTTAAACCCCGCTGTTAAAATCAACCAGCCTGCCCGCCAGCCAAGTATGCTCCATTCAAAATGGGGGGGAGATCCTTGCCCAGCGGCCAGCGATTGGCCGCGCTCCCTCCTCCCGCCCGTAGCATGTGCATGGGGGGGGAGATCCTTGCCCAGCAGCCAGCAATTGGCTGCGCTCCCTCCCCCCACCCAAAAGCACTGTAAGATGGGAGGGGGAGACCCTTATCAGCCGATGTTGGGCTGCATTTCCTCCCCCTCCCGCCCCTAGGGTCAGCTTAGGCCCAGCCCTAAAGCTGGCGCCCAGCCTTTTACCAGCGTTGATTGGGCATAGGCTGGCCCGGCCCTAAAGTCGGCGCCTCCAGCCTGCCGAGCTGTTCTGGGGGCTCCAGCTGACAGGCGGACCCTAAAGTCCTCGCCCGTTCTCCGTCTCCTGAGCTTGGCTGGCGCGGCAGCTCCGCTGTGACGAGAAGACAAACTGCTCCTGTGTGATACAAATCATGTTAATATAACACTCCAAACAGCTCAATACAATAGCCAAACATTGGGGATGGGTGGGTGGGAATTCCGTTAGCTCTGACTCTTCCCCCTAGGGACCCTCTCTTTTATACCCTCTCACCCCCCTCCCCTACATGGGAGGGGACAAGCAGCCTTCCCCACTCTGTGGGGGAAGGGGGGTTAGCCGACCCCCCAGCTCACGCCAATCAGGACGTCACAGCCCTTAAGGAGCCTACGACCCCATTCTGGGGCCTCTGTCACATCAACAACAGAGCATGTGATATTATTCTATTTGCATTGAAATGTTATTATATCATTACATATTAGGGTTGCCAGGTTTCCAGTATTGAACCGGACTGCCATACATTTGGACTCTCTGTCTATCCAGTAAAAAATTAGAGATAATATTGGACATGTATGTGTATACCGGTATTACCTCTCTGGGCGTGTATGTGTATACCGGTATTCCCTCTCTGGGCGTGTATGTTTATGAACCGGCATTTACCCTCTCTGTGCGTGTATGTGTAATACCGTGTTACCTCTCTGGGCGTTATGTGTATACCGGTATTACCTCCTCTCTGTCGTGTATGTGTAACTTGTTACCTCTCTGTGTTTGTATGTGTATACCTGTATTACGTCTATGTGCGTATATGTGTATACCTGTATTACCTCGCTGGGTGTGTAGTGTATCACCACCCCTATCCTACCCAGCTGCACGAGATAGGGGGTACATAACCTCCAGTTCTCATCTCTCTCCCCTGACAGAGTTTTAGACCAAGAACATAGAGTTTTAGCTCGTTGGGTTACCTCTGTCGGAGGTCCTTCGTCTCATGGGTCAGGCCCAAGGCTATAAGAGGTATGGGAATAAATTTAAAACAGGTGGCGCTCAGAACTTTTCAACAGCCACTTGTATTTGTGCACTCACATCAGCATAGATAGCAGTGACAGACAAGGCGTTTCATCCAGGACTGTGCATCCTCATGCACTTTAGAGATGGCTCACCTCCTCTTGTCCCTACAATACCCAGCAGCTTTCATTCCCTTTCCCTCCCAATCCCCACTTTAACTGGGGAATGATGGCATCTCTCTCTTGCTCCAGGACTGACCACTTCTTTGTTGGAGGGGTCTCCAGTGGCTTGAGGCTCTGCCCTCTCCCAGGACTGTCCGAGGAAAGGTCCCTGCCTGGATCTCTCACCCTCCCCTTGGGTAACCTACTACCTCCTTGGTAGACTGGCAACCCACCCCCTTTGTGGTAGTCTAGGACTCACCCCCTATGGGCAAGGCAGGACTAGAACTCATGTATGTATTTGAGGGATCACATGATTTTATACCTGTAGAGGAGCCAGCCACTCTCCCCAGCAACTGGGCAGATTAATATGTTACAAGGTCCCCCTCATCCTGTCATGGATCCTTGCTCTATCAGACCAGGCAGTGCCTGTAAGCTTCAACCATAATAGATTCACTATACAACCTCAGAGGACTACCTCACATGCATAGCCCTGTGCTAGTTATTAACCATAGTACTGCCTGCTGTTTACCAGGACTTACATGCCAGGCCAGAAAATATACATAGCAGGGTCTACATATGTCATATAACTGTATTACCCTCTCTGTACACATTGATCTGACCGGGCTCAACGGATTTCTCTGAGCAGGGCTGCTGCTAGGGGGTGAGCACTTTCCTCCCTCCTGATTGGCTGCAGCTGGGTAATGCACCCCACAGTGGAGGTGAGGGGAGCCTGAGGTCAAGGAGAGGAAGAAACGAATGGAGCAGAGAGGTGTGTGCGAGCACTTCGCACCTTTCATCATTGTGTCCAAGTATTTTTTGAAAACCACCTGGTGACCCTAATATTATAACCTACAAAAACGAAAAATACACATTCTGTTGAGGGATTTGGCGCTTTCTTTCCCCTGGTGCTTTTTACTGCATTTGAAACAAAATCTAATCACAGCTAGGGCATGATAAAAAAATGTGCTGTTATACGAGGTTGGGATGCTTTGAATAGTCTCCTTTTGTATTTAGCACTTATATGACAGTTTATTTTAATTGTAAAATTGGTCCCCTTTTCGCTGATTTTAGAGCATTTAATTACCAATGTGTCTATACACATTAATTTTACTATCATCTAAATCATCATGGCATTCCAGGCTGAAAAAATACTATCTTTCATCACTTTTATTTGCATTAATTTACTGCAGAGCTTGAACTTAAATTACAGCAGTGACTGCATCTCGATTACTCTAATTGCCCACTGAATTCCGTCTATAGATCAATTATTTTTATATTTATAAAATATTTTACCAGAAGTGATACATTAGAGTTTACCTCTCGTTTTCACGTATGTCCTGGGCCCAGTTAGAATGACAACTAATACATGGTTACAAATACATAGTTCATTGTGAACAGGGTTATCTACTATATATTGTGAAATGTTCTATGTGTCCGGGTCTGTATGTGCTCCCTGTGTCCCTCCCTGTGTCCCTAGCGGCAATCTCATGGACCTTGGGCCAGGCCAAGATATTGGTCCCTTGTCCGCCCCCGCACCACCTCTCATGACACCACACACACACACACAACACACCCACACATCACTCGCTCTCTCCCTCACCCGCGCTCTCCTTCACCCCCCCCCCCCACACACACACACAGAGCACCGTGCTCTCCCCTCACCGACCTGCTCCCTCACCCCCCCCCACACCACACGCAGGGAATGGCTTATTTAACGCTTCCTGACCTCCCCCTGCCCTCGCCCCTGCCCTTTGCCCACCCCCTACCCCCCCCCTCCCTCCCCCTGCCCTTTGCCCCCCCTCCCTCCCTGCCCTTTGGCCCCCCTCCCTCCCCCTGCCCTTTGCCCCCCCTCCCTCCCTCCCAATGCCCTTTTCCCCCCCGCCCTCCCTCCCAATGCCCTTTGCCCCCCCTGCCCTCCCTCCCCTAATGCCCTTTTCCCCCCCTTCACCCTCCCTCCAATGCCCTTTGCCCCCCCCTGCCCTCCCTCCCAATGCCCTTTTGCCCCCCCCCCTGCCCTCCCATCCCAATGCCCTTTTCCCCCCTGCCCTCGCCCCTCTCCAATTGCCCTTTGCCCCCCTTTGCCACCCTGCCCTGCCGCCCTCCCAATGCCCTTTGCCCCCCTCTCTCCCTCCCAATGCCGTTGCCCCCCCGTTCCCTCCTCCCATGCCCTTTGCCCCCCCCTGCCCTCCCTCCCAATGACCTTTGCCCCCTGCCCTCCCTCCACCTGCCCTTTGCCCCCTCCCTCCCTCCCCTCCCCCTGCCCTTTGCCCCCTGCCCTTCCTCCCCCTGAACCTTTGCCCCTGCCCTTTTCCCCCCTGCCCCCTCCCCCCCCTTGCCTTTCCCCCCTTTGCCCCCCTGCCCGTTTGCCCCTCTCGCCTTTGCCCCCCGGCCTTTGCCCCCCTGTCCTTTGGCCTCTTGCCCCCCTTCCTCCCTGCCCTCTTGCCCCCTCCCTGCCCTTAGCCCCCACGCCCCTCCCTGCCCTTAGCCCCCCTTGCCCCTCCCTGCCCTTGGCCCCCCCCCCCTCCCTGCCCTTGGCCCCCCCGCCCCTCCCTGCCCTTTGGCCCCCCAACCCCTCCATGCCCTTTGGGCCCCCACCCCTTCCCTGCCCTTTGGCCCCCTTGCCCCCCTGCCCTTTGGCAACCCCCCCCCCCCGCCCCCGCCCCTCCTGCCCCTTTGCCCCCCCTCCCTGCCCTGTTACTACCGCCCCTCCCTGCCCTTTGGCACCCCCGCCGCCACCTCCCTGCCACTTTGCCCCTCCCTGCCCTTTGCCCCTCCCTGCCCTTTTGGCCCTCCCCTCCCTGCCCTTGTTTTCCCCTCCCTCCATGCCCTCTTGTTTCCCCTCCCTGCCCTTTGCCCACCTCCCTGCCCTCTTGCACCTCCCTGTCCTTAGCCCCCACGCCCCTCCCTGCCCTTTTGCCCCTCCCTCCCGATCCTGCCCTTTTCCCTCCCCCTCGCCCTCCCTTCCCTTTGCCCCCCCGCGCCCTTTTCCAACTGCCCTTCCCCTCCCTTCCCTTTGCCCCGCCTCCCCCTGCCCCTCCCTGCCCTTTGCCCCCCCCCCTCACCCCTCCCTGCCCTTTGCCCCTTCCTGCACTTTTTCCCCCCCCACCCCTCCCTGCCCTTTGCCCCTCCCATCCCTCCCTGCCCTTTTGCCCCCCTGCCCCTCCCTGCCCTTTTCCCCCCCCCCCCCCCGCCCCTCCCTTCCCTTTGGCCCCCCCCCCCTCCCTGTCTTTTGCCCCCTTTGGTGCCCCCCCCACCCCTCCCTGCCCCCCCCCACCTGCCTCCCTCCCTTTGCCCCCCCTTGCCCCTCCCTGTCCCTCTTCCCGCCCCTCCCTTTTCCCCTCCCCTTCGCTCTTTCGCCCCCCCCCCGGCCCTTGCCCCCCGCCCCTTCCACTTTGCCCTTAAGTGCCCCCCTCCCCCCTCCCCTCCCTAGCATTTGCCCCCCCCGTCCCCCTTTGCCCCCCTCCCCTTTTGCCCCTGCCCCTGCCACTGCCCCCCCCCTCCCTCCTGCCTACCCTTATTAGCACTTGCCCCCGCCCCCCCTCACCCCCCGGCCCTATCGCCTTTCCCCCCCCTCTGCCCTCAACCTCCCTTCCCCCTTGCCCACCTGTCCGCCACCCCCACCGCGCCCCCCGGGCCACCGTCCTACGTACCCCAACCCCTTTCAGGGACTAGTGCCGCCCGCCGCCAACACCGAAAGAGCTGGAAGTGGGGTTCCCACGCGTTTCTGCGCAAATGGATTTTAGCCTCCCTACCCCCGCGCGATGAGTAGATAGGAGCGTCCCAACCCCGCGCCGTATGCAGTCCGCCACAAAGGTCTAGATCCGACTAGTTATCCCCTGCCCTTCCCTATCTGGGTCCCTTTGTTGCCCCCCCACTCCCTATGCCCCCCGCCCTTTGCCCCCCGCCCCCCCTGCTCTTGCCCACCCGCCCCTATCGTCTGCCCTTTCCCCCGCAGCCCTTGTGCCCCTTGCCCCCCCCCCTCCCTGCCCTTTGCCCCCCCCTCCGTGCCCCTGCCCCCCCTCCCGCTTCGCCTGCCCTTTGCCCCCCACCCCTCCCTGCCCTTTGCCCCACCCTCCCTGCCCTTTCCCACCCCTCCCTTTCCCTTGCCCCCCCCGCCCTGCACCTTTGCCCCCCCCCCTCCCTGCCCTCCCCCCATCGCCCCCCCTCCCTTTGCCCCCCCCATCCTGCCCTTGTCCCCCCCGCGCACCTCCCTCCCTTTGCCCCCCCTCCCTCCCTAGTTGCCCTTTGCCCCCCGCCCTGCCCCTCCCTTCCTCCCCCCCCGGCCCCTCCCTGCCCTTTGCCCCCCCGCCACCCTGCCTTTGCCCCCTCCCCCACTTCCCCTGCCTGCCCCTTCCCTTTCCTGCATTCACTGCCCCTCCCTGCTTTGCCTCCCCGGGCCCCATCTTGGCACGCTTCCACCTCCATGCCCCTGCCCTTCCACACCCGGCAACGCCGTTATATCAGCTTACATTATATACAGATATTGCATGCACAGTAAGGCCCAGGCCATGGTTAGTGCTTGCTTGCTCTCTCCTTGCTCTTTGCTTGCTGCTGCTGCTTGCCACGAGCCCCTACAGCCGCAATTAAAGCGGCTTTAGTGGGCTCTCGCGCATGCTTTCCGTTGCTTGCTGAGGCGCGCTTAACAGAACAGAGCCGACAGTAAAATTTTAAATTCACCGCGCTGACTACTCCGCTCACGTGACCCTCAGCAACCAATGGAAGGAAGCAGGGAAATGTGAACGGGGTCTGGCGCCAGCGGATGGGTACCTTCTGCCTTCTGCCCGATCCCTGTGGATGCAGCCTCGGGAGATGGAGGGGCTTGCCGCTGCCAGGGGGGGGGAGCGGGTGATGTGCCTCCATCTGCGCCAGTCCCTGTGGCTGTCAGCCTGCGGGAGATGGAGGGGGCTTGGCACTGCGGGGGGGAGGGGGAGGGGGACGGGTGATGTGTGCCCCTTCTGCCCTGTTGTGTCTGTGTGTGTGTTGCATGTATGTGTGTGTCCGGGGGTCTGTCAGGTGGGGGTGTCCGGGGGTCTATCTGGTGCCGGGGGGGGGGTGTCCTGGGTTCTCTTTGGGGCGGGCCCGGGGGTCGCTCGGGGGGGGGGGCTAAGTCTGGAGGTCTCTCCTGAGCAGGGGGGAACCCGGGGATCTCTCTGTGGCGGGGTTATCCGCGGGTGTGTGTAGGTCTGGCGCTGACAGGCGCCGTTACTTTGCAGGGACTTGCGGAACTGAGTCTCTCTGGTGTGGGGGGGGGGCGGTTTGCGAGGTCTCTCAGGGAGGGGGGGGCGTGGTACCCGGGTGTCACTGTCTGGCGGGGGTATCCTGGTGTATGTATGGGGCGGGGGTTATGCGGGGGGGGTGTTGGTGTCCGGCGCTGACAGGCGCTGTAAGTTTGCAGGGACTTGCGGAACTCGCGGACTCTCTCTGGTTTGGTTGGGGGGGTTGTCTCGGGGTCTCTCTGGCTCGCGGTGTCTCTTGGGGTACCCGGGTGTCACTGTGTGGCGGGGGTATCCGGGTGCGCTCCCACCCGCTGCCACAAACACGCCCCCTCCCTTAATAGGTACGCCTCCCGCCCCTCTACTCGGCTGTAAGAAGTGTGCTGGACATTAGGATGTCCATAACTTGGCAGGTGAGTGACATTGGAAGGTAAAAATAGCTGCGTTGACCTACAAATCCGCCGCAGAACGTGCAGTGACAGTTTTGTGGTGCTACGTGGGGCCGTTTGTGAGATTGTGATGCTTCTGACATACAAACAGAATCCAACTTAGAATTATAGAATAGATGTAATAATGACTGTATAAAGTGTGGGTGTGCAATAATGTATACCCATGCATACTACAAAATTAATGAATATATAATTTGTATTAGTGTACAATTAAAATAAAGGAAGGAAGGACATCATTTATTTTCATTGTACATTAATCAAAATGGAATATTAATTAATATTATTCAGGACGTGCTGACAAGCGCATGCGCGAACTGCCGTTTGCCTATTGGGTGAGGGGAATCAGCGAGTCACTACTACGGTAGTCTGTAGGGCAGAATAAGTGTCCGTTCTCGCAAAGCGAGCGTACGGACACAGGGGTATGGGGCTATTGAAAATATGTCCTTACTCGCGAGTGTGCTTAAAGTGAGTGTCCTTAAACCGGAGTATGCCTGTATTGTACAACCATACTTTATACATTGACTATTACATTATATACCATGTTAGTTCACACAAACATATCACTAATCACTAGAAAACGTGATATAGTTTATGATGTGTTTCAGACATTGATATGATCCATAATATATATCTTTGCAATGAAAGGGTTAAGTCCTATACTCATTAGAGGTCCGAGGATCTGCATTGTTAGGTTAACTGCTCATTTCCCCGTGGTGGATTTCCCATCAGGCCCGATAGACCTGGGCCTACAGCGGAAACATTTTGGGGCGGCAGAATTTGGAGGTGGCATGTGCGTACGGTGCTTGTCGCCTGCGCGTGCACGATCGGTGCTTGCGCTGGTGCGCGTGCGGGAACTGGTGCTTGCTGGCTGCACATACGCGACTGGCAAGCGCTGACAGCGCATGCGTGGCCGAAAAGTGCCGATTTGAGCATGCGCACAAGAAGCTGGCAAGCGCCAATTGTGCATGCGTGGCCGGCAACGCGACGTTACAAGGCGGATATCAATACATTAAAAATATATAATGTCACGTTAAAAATGTAACGACTTTCTGAGGATCTGTCCCTATGATTGCACGTATACAAATGGTTTCCACATCATGCTTATTCTTATTGCGTTCATTAGAGAATATTTATTTTTCATACAGGTATGTAAGGCTGCATCCTCTGTGCCGCTAACCGCGCTCATGCGTGAGAGCAGTGACGTCCCCAACTCTCAAAGCATGAGCGCTCGCAAGTGGGGGGGCCATGTCCGGGGGCGTGGCTGAGCAGTGACTCGTGCTGATTGGCTGAGGTCATGGGACCCTTCAACACGCCTGAAGCACAAATGAATCTGTCTCGGCAAGCGCCTAGCGCCCACGTGCATACGGGTACGGGCGCGCGTGGACTGCGTGTGCGTGGCCGGACAAATTTGAATTAATTGTGCTGACTGCGCTAAGTGCCAGGCGCGGTCAGTGGCACCGTGGACTGAGCCTCAGGCAAGGGTGGCCAACCCCAGTCCTCAAGGACCACTAACAGGACAATTTTCAGGATATCCCTGTTTCAGCACAAGCGGTGCAGTCTTCAACTGAGCCACTGATTGAGCCACCTGTGCTGAAGCAGGGATATCCTGACAAGCTGACATGTTGGTGTCCCTTGAGGACTGGAGTTGCCCACCCCTGATGTAAGCCAATAAGTGCAAGAAGTGCACCAGTAATCACTTTCAACCGGGACAATAATTCTTCGCCGTTAATAACCGTTCTCTCACAGGTTCTTGGCGCTGCAGGAGTTATGGGGTTAAAATGAAAGCTCTTACAGTTTGAACCGTGGATCTGGAATTAACATATGCAGCAATTAGGATCCTTATAAATTAATTTACCTCTTCACTCTGCTCACTGAGGTATTCCGGAATCTAATTGGCATAGAAGGCAGCACACATGCACAATAAATTGGGTGTGAAACAATGTTAACCCATGTAATGAGTATTCTGTTAGCTGCTGCTTCAGCATTTCTGAAGTCACCAAAGGGCTCCCAATGACATTGACACAATGTGACACAATGTGATGTCGGAGAGCTCTGGGGCAACACGAGGACTTAATATCTCTCCAAAACGTATATACAGTCTCTTTGTACATTTTTTACAATTGCTCAATGTGTGTGGATTCATATTGGCCATGAATTATTATATATGTGTTGTGGGTAATTTTTATTCTTTAAACGCTGTTTTATTAACCCATATAAAGTGTAAGATTTCGGCATAGAGCGACACACAACAATAATATCCCAACTAAGGAAGGGAATTTAAGTGCTGTGAGATTTAGCCCAGCAGGCCGACTAGCGTGTGCAGGATTATTCATGCGTGTGTTTGTGAATTAGTGGAGAGACACACTAATGTGTGCAATAGTGAGGTGTTATTATTTGACAGACGGGATCTCGGAATAGAGTGTTACACACAGGTACATTCTCCAGCGTCATCTTCTGTGTAGAGTACTGGAGTACACAGGCATGTCTCCTTTCCCGCAGAGAGATTTTGTTGTGTTCACTGCTCTATTTCGGGTATGTCTTGGCTGGCACAAGCAGCCATGTATCTATACAGCTCATTAACTCCACACTTTGTGCTTCGCTGTGCCAAGACAGGAGAAAACCTGCTTCCTCCCCGCCCTCTGATGAAGTTCACCTGACTCTTCGAGGTTCACGGTGCGTTTAATGCTTACAGAACAGGTGCATAACAGATCATTTGGCATCTCTTATGTAGCCCTTTTTGTGAACGTCTGAACTAAGGGACTACGGTGCATAAACCTGTGGCTTCAGGAGCTCTGAACCTCCGCATATTGGGAGCCTGGGGGTATACCTTTATCACTTGTGGTGCAGCGCCTCCACTTACCCAGGATCCCCATTATAGAGATTATACCCTGAGCAAGAACCTAACAACAGCAGTATGCAACAGCAACCTTTTTATATCACACAATAACAAATGATATGCAGACTTATCATATAACATTTACATACACACACACAACGTGGCTCGGCCACACCTTATTGGGATAGTGTCCTGTACATAAGCAACTCTGCCGCTCTCCTTAGGAGTATGTCTCATAACCAGTAAAGTATGGTACCATATGCAATTCTCTTAGGAAACCCAATTAGTTAGTGGGAGGCGGGATCAGCGCCTGGTGACCGGTGTAGGTGCACGTGTAGACAAGGATACCTTCCGGTCACTACGATGACCTTGACACTCCACAGGGCCCCAGTGATAATCCAGCCTTGCGCCGTCTCTCCCTTCTGCAGCACCATCAGACGGGGAAATCCAAGATGGCGGCCGCAACTCCGCAGCTCCGCATATGAACCTCACTAAAGGGAAACGTCCCTGACGACTATGGGCGTCCTTACAAATACAGCACCCTACGATGGCGGGGGAAAGACTCCTGGGGCTGTGGGCATACCCTACCTAAGCAGACGGGTCACTGACCCTCTGCTCTCGCACCCGAGGTTCCGCCAACCTCCTCCTTCACCTCCCTCGCTGCTCTGCCCCACCGCCCACACGCATCCGGTTCCTGCATACACAGTCTCGCATCCCATTGGTCCTCAGCCTCAGCTGACCTTCTCACCATCAGAGTTCATAGTTCAACCCCTTCCAAGTCTCTTACTTAATATTACCCTTCGCGCGCTTCCCTCGCGCATGCGCAGCCCAACTGGTACGCAGTAACTTCGCTGGCAAACAGGGACAATATGGCGCTGCCTATGTAATTGACAGCGCGGAACCTTTAATATATGCACATCCTTACACTTATAACAATTACAAAACCGTACACTAAACTATCCACTCACAGTAGCTACAAGCGAACAATTCTGTCCCTGACATGAGCCTACGCTAATTATTTTCACATTTCATCTAGGAGCCATGGAAAAACCAAAGCAGCACCTTGTTCATGTCCTAAAAGTGGCCAAACAACGCAAGTGTATTGTATTGTATGTCTTTATTTATATAGCGCCATTAATGTACATAGCGCTACACAGCAGTAATACACGCGGTAATCAAATAAATAACAGATAATATAAATAACAGATCATGGGAATAAGTGCTTTAGACATAAAAGTAACATTAAGGAAGAGGCGTCCCTGCAACTAATAAAAACAATGAAACGCACACGCGCCTCAAAAATAGCAAGCGCAGTCCTGTCAGGAAGACAAGGGGAACTGGGATAGGTGAGTGCACGAATGTCACCTGATGTCATTACATTTTTTCTCGGGTAGAATTGATTTTTGCACATTTTTTGATCTGCTGGGCATGATAAAAGTAGACCATCGCCTTATTTTGTAACTGTTATTATTATTATTATTATTATTATTATTATTGTCCCTGGAATGAACAATTGTTTATTCATCTAATGCGACCCTGCACTGTGGAAGCGGGCAGGAGGTATTGTGTATAGGGACAGGGCGCCATTAAGGCCCGTGCGCCACTGATCTGCACCAAATCAGTGCCCAGCACAGCAGGATATATATAACCAGTATACAGACTTCATCAAAAGCAACACACGGGAGGAACTGATAACCTTGTGAACGATAATCTGGGGGAGAGAAGCGGGCAATACTGTAACTCACAGCCAGGACCAGTCCTAGGGCCAAAGGGTACGGTGACAGTGGCCATGGCATGTTTAGGTCGTCACATCTGATGTCTTTTTACCCAAATCTGACACCTATACAGAATGTATTTTGAAATCATTTTGAAATCATTTTTAAAGAGGTTTGTACAGCCTTATTCTCCCCGTATTTCCTGGCTCTCTGATAACCGTAGGGTGGGGATAAGGGTCATGAAGAGACTTAAGTGACAAACACTCCACCATTCATTGCTAAGAAAAGCCATTTGTAATACATTTTTTTGCAGAGAAACAAAAAGCCACATCTTTGCTTTTAGCACAATTAGATTTCATTTAAGGAAGTCAATTCAATTGCTATATTTTTTTACAATAGATTTTCTTTCTTTTTTTTTTGCCTGGTTACATGGGAATGCACCTAATTTGCAAACTCCAAGAATAAACTGCTGACTCAGGCTTTAAACAAACGGTGGTTGTGTAGCACTGTCTGGGTATCAACTTCAAATGTTTGGCATTCATTAAGCTGTAGCTCACACAGGTAGGGTGGCCAGGCGGCTTCTCCAAAAATACTGGACACAATGGTGAAAGGTGCGACGCGCTCGAGAAACGCACACACCTCTCAGCTCCATGCTGTTTCCTCCTTTCCTTGGCCCCACCCCCAGGTTCCTGACACCAGGCGCATTACCCAGGAGCAGCCAATCAGGATGGAGGAAGTGGCCCAGCCCCCTAGCCACAGCCCTGCTCTCTCTCTGCTCGGGGAAATCCCAAGCCGGTCAGGTAACTATGTCCAGAGAGGTAATATCACTATACATATACATGTCCAGAGAGGTCATATTGCTATACACATACATGTTCAGAGAGGTCATACTGGGCACATACATGCCTAGAGAGGTAATACCGGTATACATATACATGTCCAGAGAGGTAATACCGGACACATACATGTCCAGTATTACCTCTAATTTGTCACTGGACAGAGTGTCCAAATACAGGACAATTTGGTTGAATACTGGACACCGTGCAACCCTACGTGACACAGGTAAGAAGCAGATGCAGGTTTGATGCTAAGATTGTGTCACAGGAGAATGGGACATTGCTTTGCTTATGTGCCTTCAAAAGCCTCTGGTATCAAGAGAGTATGTTAACATCTGGAAAGTGCAAATTGAAATGCAGAATAGGTTCTCTTAATTTATGCATCAGATGAAACAAACACAGATGTCCTCCCTGATTTTCCTCTCCAGCGGTTGAACCCTCGGGACAGAACGCAGTCCATGTTAGTTATTGTTCTGATAACCAGAAGTATTGCAATAGATTATTAACATGGCACTCTACGTAAGTGTAGCAGGGTCCCCCCTGGTCCCTCTTACCCTCGCTGCTGCGGGGGCTCCCGGCGGCGTCGGAGGCAGGGCGCCGCCATCTTGGTTGTGTCGCGGAGGTTCGCGCATGTGCAGTAGCAACACGGCAGCCATTTTGGTAAAGGAGAAGTGGCAGCAGAGGCGCTCCATAGCGCAGGGATGGCCCACAGTCGCACATGCGCAGTTAGGGCGAGGCGGCGGCCATTACAAGGTTGAGAAAGGCTCAGCAGAGAGTAGCGGCGGCCATTACAGATTGCGCATGTGGCCCCAATAGAAAAGAGGGCCATGGAGGACTACAGCCCCCAGAATGCTTAGAGGCAGACAGGCCACCTGACACCAGGGAGCCAATAAGGCTTACAGCTTTCCCTGAGGGGAAAAATACATTGTTGTGTGCTGCAGTGAGGAAGTCAGTCAGACTGAGGAGACAGAGGGGGAAGGAAGGGGGGCAGAGAGTTGCGAGCTTCTGCCCTAGGCCAGAAATACCCAGGGCTAGAGTTGAGGCCCTGACTCACCACTAGTGAGGGTGGGTGGTCATAGGGACAGGCCCTTAGGTAAGGACCCTGTGCCTTCAGCTGTGTGATAGGCAGGGACAGAGTTACAGTGCCTGCTGTAGTTTCTTTAGTGCAGGGAAGGAGAGAGAGACCCTGCGCAGTTCTTAGTGCAGGGAAGGAGAGAGAGGCACTGCGCAGTTCTTTAGTGCAGGGACCCAGTGAAAGGGTTTGCTGCATGTTCCTGTGTGCTGTGTTGCTGATCCAGAGACTGTCCTTACGGCGGGACGTCCGGCTGGACCCCATCCCACGTGGAAGTACAGATCAGTGCTGGACCAAGCAGATCCGTTAGACCCTTTGCGAAGACACCCAGGTGCAGGGGCACCTGGGCAGGTATTTACAGCCTTCCAGACGTGCACCAACTTTACCTTGCTCCTCACATGTGACAGGCCTGTTCACACACTTGGGGGTTTGGGTGGACTTGGACTCTCTGGACAAGGGGTTGGGATGCAAGGGGCAAGGTTATAGCTGCCAGCTAGTGGCAGAGGGTGGCATATATACTGTTGTGTATTGCTGATGTCTGTGTTATGTTATATTCTGCATATAGTAAAGACCGTTGATATTTTACATCCAATGTATGTGTTCATTTGAATGTGTCCTGCGAGGAGCAACTCCCGCTCTGCTGGGAGCCATCGCAGGTGGAGGCGCTGCACCATATAGTATTGTTCCAGAGGATACACCCCAGGCTCTCATTGGCGGAGGCTCAGGCCTCCTGTGAGCCTAACAGGTAAAGCACCACACCGGGTAATACATATAGATCTCTCCTCACATGCACCCTATCTGCGATTGGGGGGGGGGGGGAATATGGGTTACATAAGTAAAATATAGCGCTTGTAATCTAATCATAGTGAGTTACAAAGAGAATTAGCACATTGGCCTCTTTACCATTTGGTCCGGAGAAGGGCAATGGCAGCCATTTTTATTCATGTGAAAAAATATGTAAGCAAAGCAAACATAACAGTTAATATGGGGAGCTTGGGGTATTTGCTGTGAAGAACTATACTTTTAATGTAGTCCGCACACATGAGAGAGAGGAGAATATAGGCGTGTGTCCCCTCTTTCACAAGTCAGGGATTTAAGGCAGGCCTGCACAACTCCAGTCCTTGAGGGCCGCAACGCGTCAGGTTTCAGGATATCCCTAAATCAGCACAGTGGCTCAATTAGTGGTCAGTCATACTGAGCCACTAATTGAGCCAGCTGTGCTGAGGTAGGGATATCCTAAAAAACCTGGCCGTTTGCGGCCCCCGAGGACTGAGGTGTGCACGGCCTGATTTAAGGCCTCTGACCGATGTTTACAAAAATGTCTGTATTTGTAAGGGTAACCATCTCACAGGTGCCATTCCGCCCCCCCATCACATCTCAGCAGTGAAGGAGCGTCTCAGTGTGTACCGACACTTCTTCTGGAAACATTATTACTACAAATCCCTACTCCTTGTTGCAAACATGGGGAGGTTACATTACATTGTAAGCTACTACGGTGGACTCATTGTGCCGGACAGTTCTAGCGTACAGCGCTGTATACACTAATATCAGAGCGTTGGTAGAGGTTCCCAGCCGTAAGTTGCTAACAACACTGGGGTTAACCCTGGGGCTGGGAGTGTAACCACTTTGGCCATATTTACTGTCGTGCTCTACGACACGGGTTCTCAAGAACCCCCAAAGGGTCAGTTTTTCAGGATATCGCCTCAGCACAGGTGGTTCGATCAGTCCTGCTTCAGCCAGGTGGCTAAATCTGTTCAGTCTGACTGAGCCACAGATTGAGCCACGTGTGCAGAAGCAGGGATATCCTTAAAACCTGACTGTTGGGGATCTTGAGAATGGGACTTAACCCCCCGCTCTACGCACTTACACACCACCAAGACAATCTCTCATTGAGTAATCGCACTTCCACAGTATAATATTAAAATGGATCTTACGAGATCTCATTTAAGGCAGGAGAGCAAAAACTGCCCCGAATGTCAGAATATTGCTGTGACAGTTCAGCATGGTAAAATAAAATGAAACACCCCCTCTAAAAAAAATGGGGGGAAGAACCCCCAAAATGAAGCTGGCTCTTTCCCACATCTCAGAACAAACAGCCAGATAATGGGAAAATAAATTATTGAGTGAGAGGAGAGGCTTATCAATTCCCTTATATGCTGATAGGTTTCCTTGCTTCGAAACCCTCCATGAGACTTGTACAGAGAGAAAACCAATTGATTTCCTTTCAATACATAAGAATTGTTCCTAGTGCTACTCAATTATTCCTTGAGTTACAGTCATTGCTTATCTAATTTGGCATTGAATGCATTAGATATGTTGTGTGTACAGATTATTTTTCTGTTAATAGCCCTGCATTTAAGGAAGGGACGCTGAAGCCCGCAAGATGGATTGTTGAGTTAAAAAGAAAAAACAGGAAATTGACCATCATTATCCTCATCTCAATCCAGCTTTTCTCGGCGTTAAATTGCTTGTTTCCTTCCCTTATATACGTGTATATATATATAATTCCTCCTCTCTTTCTCTGTCCATAAAGCTCTCCACACAGTGTGACAGCAGATTGATTGTTAATTTAAATGGCCGTTAACAAACGATAATCATCATCATCGGAGTGGAATAATCTTGAGGTCACTATTCAATATATTGTGTATCTGTCTTCCCTGTGCTGCACAAGAGTATCACCCCATTCATTGAACATGGGCCTTTCAAAGTGGGCAGAATATTTTACAGCACGGGGAGGAAGGTCCAAGAGAATATGAATAGGGACCTTTTTACTAAATGGAGCAAAAAGCATTATAAGCATGCACTTTGAACCTTCTATCTTAACAACACTGACCCCCACTCACTCACTCAGGCACTAGTGCTGTTCTCGTGTACGGAGGGTGTAACACGAAAAGCTATGCAGGGGTGGGTTGGAGACAATCATTGGCCGGGGTGGTTATCTGTCTTAGGGCGTCCCAGTCAGCACTGTGGCACGCGCGCCAGGGGAGTGGGGGGGGGGGGGGGGGTTGGGGGGGTGGCGCGTGCACAGCGCTGCACCACGATCCGCGGTCTGGAGGGGAGAGGAAGGTTGCGACAGGGAGGGGGCGTGGCCATGGGTTTGCGGATTCGTGGCCATGACGTCCCGCGGCTGGTTCGCCTCATTGGCTGAACACGCCGGCGGGGGCGTGGCACGCCTCCGCGCGAATGCCCAAACTCAAATTCCCCTGCCTGCCTGAAAACCATGTCGCGCACCGCTGAGGAAAGGGTGCGCGACAAGGTAGGAACGGGGAACGGAGAGTAGTAACTGGGGGGGCGGGGCTTGATCGTACAGCGCACGAGTAGTTAGTGGGACCGCACCCTTACCGGCCCTCTTCCCGCGACATGCATCATGTGATGTTTGCGTATCGTGGTGACATATAACCATGGGATGTCCCATTGTCATGGCATGTCACGTCAGTCAAACCATTGGCAACGCGACGCTGCAGGCAGGAGGAGATGTCGCTCTGGTAAGAGACACAGAGGACCCCGTGCTCCCCTCATCGATCTAGTTACTTGTCGTGGGAAGAGCACAGGGCTCTGTAACCACAACCCGGCACCGGGGCCATGACACCTCCCCCCCAGCCAACCGGGCTTTGGCCCCTATTTCCCAGCAGCACAATCCCCCAGCTCGGGCTGATGTATGAGTAAGGGCTGGGCTTGAATTTCACAATGTTACAGGTTCAATTCCTGCCTCTACACTGGGAAAATCTTGGGTAGATCAGTATGTCCCTTTCCTACCACCTGCTACACTAGATATGAGTAATATAAAACAGTCCGCCCCCCCCACCCACCCCTGGCCAGCCCCCTTTTCTTTTGCTAGTGGGAGGCTGTGGGGGCAGGTCGCACGTGGAAAACGACATACCTTACACATAGTAGTAACGGTATTTCTGGCCCGGCCTGACCCACCATCTCACATTGGCCTCCTGTGGTCTAACCGCCCCTCGATTACAGTGTGGTAGTGTCGATGGTGACCTTTGCTACAGGACGCCTGAGTCTCCCGCATGATGGTGTATGGGGAGGACCCGTCCAGACAGGCAGCTGAGGTAGGTGCTGAGTCTCACCTAGCGCCAGTGCAGCGCATCCACCTCATCAGGGTCCCTGCGTCCGCATGGGGCTGATCCTGGTGAGGAAACTCCTCGGCTGGTGCAAACTCCCTGTGTAATCATTTGACTCCTCACCACAGGGGTCTTTCTGATCAGCCCATCTTTATTGTCACGGTGGGCATAGCTGCCCTTCCACAATGGGTATCTTTAGCCGGTCACGTGCCCGTGCTTCCCTTGACAGGTACGGTACCTTGATAGGGATTCATCCTCGTTGCCAGGTCCTGGACACAGACTCCTATCGCCACCTATAAAATAAATCAGTCCACTATACTAGTCCTTGAACTGAACTTTCCAGCAACTAACCTTTTGAAGACAGTGCTGTGCCTTTGTAACTTCTGAGGCTGACAACCCTCTGACATCACTAACCATGGAGTCAGAGCATGTGACCAGTCCCATCCATTACACAGGGCACCCCACCAGGGTGTGAGGGGAAACCTTCCATGATTACTGCTGGGCAGCCCACACTTACAGGCCTTTCTGCAGACAGGAGAGATGACTGTAGGCATTTTAAATGACCGCTACATTCTCCCCCTGGGTGAATTCCAATCGCCCTCGAGTGGGTGGGACCTAAATTTGTATACTGTTTCCAGGAAGCACTGTAACGGGAAAACATATTACATACCCAAATTTCCTCATTAGGCAGTACCACATGAATACAGTCATCCGCCACAGCCGCGCGCCACGACCAGCAAGACACGGACCCGCGTAATTGCGCAGTACCACCTTAAAAAATAGTGAAGGGGTCCGGTTTTCTTTAATTCCCTACCCCATATTCTAAGAACTGTAACGGAGTAATGCCGTGGTAATCACCTATGCGGGCATATATGTTACATTGTGCTTTGTGGAATCTCACAAATGGCCCATATGCGGACAAATCAAATGCTATATCCGTTCCTCGGCTTCTTCCCCACCACATCACTCCCCTTACTGACTAAGTGGCATCTCAATATTTTCCGGAGCCACCTATACCTGTTTCTCCTCTATTATGTCCAGTAATGGCTCAGGGACTATGTGTACATCCAACCCGATGGGAATGACTTTGTTACAGCCATTATAGCCCGTTCGGCCCTATGATCCTAGGCAGGTCAGCCTTACCTCCCTCCCAGTAGCACCCATGATAGGGTTCGTCGGGTTCCACGGGGTTCTGACAAGACATGTGGGACCCATGGTTCTATTTCCCTGTGCTCTATTTGAACCAGGCAGCTCGCAGCCGGACCCGTCTCTCTGTTTGTGGTTAACTCCCCACCGCCCACCAATATCCATACATCCTCCTTCGGATGAGGAAACCGAGTGCGGTCCATCCAGGCACGAGTACCCTTCAAATAATGGGGCCCACAACGGTTCTCCCGAAAACCTTTAACCTCCCTGACTCCCCTATCATCGTCCATGGAAAATACCCCTGTATGACCGCGTCAGAATCGTGGTACAGACCACTGACGACCCCGGCGCCTTTTGTTTTAAGAAAAGAACCCCGGGCCGAGGAACTGACAGGTAGGGAACAACACACGGCACTGCCGCGCCACTCTCCAATTTTCCCCCTCCCCCTGGAGATACCTTCCCGGTAGCGCACACTTGCGCTGTCTTCCCCAGTTCCGTCTCCCCTCCTCGTCTGATGGGAATGGTCCATGATCCAGACTAGGCGGGGAACCCGGGGACCGTGTGACGGGGTAGGGGCTTTAGTAAGGCATGGGGTTGGGCATTACGACGGATTTGGGTCTTGTTTCATCATTGATCGTCTCCTCGGTTTTGTTTGATTGACCCCGTCCTCTCCTTCCACTGGCTTGTTCCACCCTTTCCTTTCCCTTCTACCTGTTTCTTCTCCTCACCCTTCGATCCTCCCTTCCTCTATCTAACTCGGCGGTCTTCTCCATGCTTCCCGTCCCACCCGTCCCTCCGTCCCGCAGTGTTCGCTTGTTTTTTTCTGACTCTCGCCTCCCCTCCCACGGCCTTACCATCTTCTTCTCACCTCTCAGTTCGCTCCTCGCCTTGACACTACTCAATTGCCCCCACTTGGTACGCCTCCACCTGTCCTCCTTATGCTTGGGATCTCGTTTTCCACGCGGCTTCATACGTGGATTTTCACTGCCTCAACTTCTAGCCAGTCCCCCTTTTCTTACTATCTTTCAGTTATTCCGAACCCTCCTTTTCGCCACTCTCATATTCTTTTCCTTCTTGGCTAGTTGTTTACTTATGTGTGCGAAACGCTTTGCACTTTTGGTCATTTTCAATATCTTCTTATCTCGCATTTTACCCCCCTGAAGCTACATAACGAGTTGCCTTGTCATAGCCACGTCTGCATTCTCGTGCCCATAGCTCTCTCAGATATTGGAGTACCAACCGACACCCAGCCCCCCTTCGTAGATCGCGTGAACTCTGATACACGCGGGCGACGTCGCCCCATCGTCTATCTTACACGCTGGTCCATTATCCGCTTCTCTGCATTCTTATGGATATGTGGTCATAGGTGTTTTATTGCGGGGTTTTCTAAATGATGGGCAGCCGGGAGCTAGCGTCTAGTCGGGTGAGGACAGACGGCTGGATGCGGTTGACGTGGAGGGGGTGATAGATGAGGGGGGAATCGGGAGGGAAGGGGGGGTAAACCGTGTTGGAGAGGGACGCGAAGGGAGAGAGGGGGAGTGTTGAGGAAGGGGAGCAGAAAACGAGGAGTGTAGGAGGGAAGACACCGCTTTATCCCATAAGATACTTACTACCTACTGCGGTTATTTGTTGTCATTCTATTGTGCAGCACTCGGAACACTTGGTCGGTATGCGTGCGAGACTGTCTTGTATTAGACTTGACTTGCGCCTAGCGATGCACTCAGGCGTTGGGCATTGTTTTGTGCCCTGTTGGGGGAAGTATGTGGAGGGAGTGAAAGGGTAGGTGGGCAGTGGTAAGTGCCTATGAGAGCGGTAAGCGTTAGAGTCGGAGATGGGGGATGGTGGATAGTGTTTGTGAGTGGTGGGGGAGTGGGAGATGGGGCGGGGCGGGGGAGTTAGGCGGGAGGGGATGGAGTGAAGGGGGGCCTTGGGTTAACCCTAATTTGCTACGCTCTTATTATTCCCGCTCTCCCACGCTCGCATCTCCCCTTATTCTTGCGTGTCATTGCCTAGACTCCGTTCTCCTCCTATTTTCTTTTTTGTACCCTTAGACCTTTGAGTATGGTTATCCACTGATGATTCTGCCCCCTACCCTCTTCGGTCTATGTCTGGCACCCACCTTTCGGCTTTTTTCTCACTGGTGTATGACCAAACCTGTTCGAGCTACGTGTTCTTAGCAGGCTGGTCCCCGCCTCTTCCACCCAATCGCCAGTCTTTCCACATAATAATGAGGTGGGCCTAGTTCCGCCCACCCAGCTCTTACCTACTCATTGATCCACGTGACCCGTTACTGCCCATTCTCGATGGCGGGTTTATCGCTGGCTCCCGTGCGTTGTATCTTATTATGGTGAGGAGGGTCGTCTGATTACAGCGTGTGATGGGAAAATTTGTAGTCGGTGGCGCGGGCTAGCTTGGGAGAGATGGTGTTACTGGAGGTAATAGGCGTGGAGTCCATAGTACTATACACTGAAAGTGGGGGAGGACACCTATAAGGGGTAGCGATTGCACGGGGCTCGCGCACCCGTTCTGGCTGTCCGTAGAGTATTTCAAAAGGTGATATTCACCTCCTCAGTCCTCAGATCGCCCCGTCCAGCTTCTGAGCCGTTGAGTGTGATTGGGGACCAGTCCACCCAATGCCGAGCGGTCGCGCTGAGACTTCTCCATGGGTTCCGCCGTCACCACCGGAAAGCGATGTTTCCCAGGAACCAGAGAGCGTACCATCTTGCGATATGGGATCCCCCATGCGGGATTCTTCTTCCCGACGACATTACGGTGTTGCTCCGCCGTAGCCGCCGGAAGCGGATTGCCGCCACTCCACGTGAGGCTCGGGCCTGGCGCGGCCTTCCAGCGCTTCGCCGTCTGCTGGCAACAAAGTAGTGATAGGGCTGCTTGGCTTTACGTCGCGAGGCTTATTCCCGTTCAAGGTCAGGCAGGGCACCTTCGCGCGCAGTGGGGGTGCTCAGCCCCTCCCAGTCGGCCCCGTCTATAATCTCTCTCTGCTCTCCTAGGTCGCCTGACTCTGGCATCTTTCCTTCACCTGTCGGCAATCCCTAGCTTATGTGGACTGGTCTCAAGGCCATTTCTCACCCTCAGGTGGGTGTCGCCCTTCCGGTCTGCCTTTTTGGGCTCCGTTTTAACACGGCCAGCTCACGGAGGGTCCTCGTCGAGTTAATCCCTTTCCACGGACTTAGGGTTCCGGAGCGGAGTTGAGAAGTCTCTGTCCCGATTGGGGGGGTGCTTCGACACGCCCAGATCGCCAACTGACAAGCCGACTTGACCGGGCTCCAGCTCCTTGTCTCGCAGGGACTCGCCGGTTGATCCATATGGCGCGCCCGGGGGATCAGGGGCGGAGCGCCGGCATGCCAACGGGGGGCAGCAGGCTAAATTGGAATCAATGTGGGGCATAAGGCCACAGGTATAAAGTCCCAGCAATGATGGGGGCAACGTGCCTGCCGCGTTTGACCGTTGCCTCCGGGAGCCCCTACATTGTAGGGAGCCCGACCTGGTATCGGTGTTGGCCACCCTCACTATAGCAACCCCGCCGAGGGTACTGAGTAGGGCGGGTGGAGACCATCGTGCCCACAGTGGGAGGGAGCCAGGCCCATTCTTTTGCACAGGAGCCACTTCTGTACGTCCTCCTTCTCAGTGGTTCCTCGCAACTGAACTGATGGAAAGTAGTGCTGGATACGCCACTCCCATGCTTCGGCTCCTCCCTTCTCTGACAGAGCTGGGAACCGCCCCCAAGGGGTTTGCCATTATGGGCGGGGTCCCACAGGGGAAATCATGCCCTAATTAAGGCCGACCTCTCTCGGTCCTGGGGGCGGTGTGTTAGCGTTTTCGCGCCCAATTTCCCCACAAAGGTGGGGGGTTTTTTCCCGCGGCTAGTTCCCGCTCTATCTGGCAGCCGCCCTTTGTGCATAATAACCCCTTTCTGCACGACTCTTCCACGGCCGGAAATATTTCTGTAGTGGCGCCGTCTGGATATCAGTCCCGGGCCAGTGGGTGCACATTCCCACAGGCCATAGTTGAAAGTCACTCCCCCTGGTGAAATCAGGGGAGGGTCCCATAGACTAAGCGGTTGACTCAGCACAGGGGCTGAGTGAGTCACTGTCCATGCAGGCGCAGCCCATAGCTTCGCGCCCCATATCACCATCAGGGCGGGGGTCTGCTGTTCGCGCCATTCCCGGCCAGCTTTTTGCAAGTCCTGCACCAGCCACATTCTCTGTGACTGTCCCATGGCGGGTCCCTAGCAAGGAGCGGGGAACACGCCATTTTGGTGACTTTTAAGCCCAAAAAAGTCCGTTTGTTGCCTCTCCTCGCGGGGGGTTCTTCCCAAATTATTACAATTCTCAACATCTTCAAGGGTGGCCCCTCGCTGTCCCAGGCAGGGCAGGATAAAAACGGGGCGCAGACCACAGCCTTCGCTCCAGTCCAGAGCAGACTGGTAACGATAACTGGCGACTGTTTGCTCTTCAGTGGGGTGCACGCCACGGGTGCCACCCCATCAGCCTCTGGTCGCATTTGGGTTCTCCGCACACGCGGATGCTCCATTCTTTGGTTGTCTCACTCTCGTACCAATATTCGTACATGGGGCTACCGCTCATGCGGGCAGCCACCACACGGCACAATAAAGATTAGCTTTCAGATTGCACCACACATGTGAACCTTTATCTAGGTGGACCCAGTGTTGCACACCTCAGGCTAGGCTCCACTCTCAGTGTCTGCTATGTGCTCCTTCCTCCCGTCGTTTGCTTGCTACGGGTGGTCTGGAATGGACTAGGTTACTCTAGCTCTGCCATGCAGAGACTTGGGGCGTCTACCTCTCTAGGGGCAGCCTAGCGCAGACCTCTCCAGGATTCACTGACCATGTTAACAGGCTATCCCTTCTGGCCTCCTACAACTAGCACTGCACTCAAGGTGACTCGGTCAGCTATAGCCGGCTCCAAACCCCTCCAATCCTTTCAGGCCCCTAGGTTGTCCCTGCGAAACTGACAATATCCCGTCCAGCCCCTGACACCACTAGGTCCGTCCCTACGCAGCACAGAGTGGCAGCAGACACTTCCCTGTTTCCCAGTGTGCCTAGCTAGAGCCTGTCCTGATGACAAGATCTGATCTCAGCAACTCGCCTCCAATGTAACGGATTCTGGCCCGCCTTGACCCACCCAATCTCACATTGGCCCCTGTGGTCTAACCGGCCCCCCATTAAGTGTGGTTCAGTGTGGAGTGTCTGATGGTGCACCTGTTGGCTAAGGACTCCTGGAGTCTCCGCATGATGGGTGTATGGGAGGACGCCGTCCAGACAGGCGGCTGAGGGTAGTGTGCTGGAGTCTCACCATAGTTCCAAGTGCAGCGCCTCCACCTATATCAGAGGGTCCTGCGTCCGCATGGGGATGATCCTGGTGAGGAACTCCTCGGTGGTCAACTACCTGGTAATCATTTGACTCTCACACAACAGGGGTCTTTCTGATCCGCTCCATCTTTATTGTCACGGTGGGCATAGATGCCCTCCACAATGGGGGGTATATCATTTAGACGGGCATGTGCCCGTGCTTCCCTTTGGACAGGTACGTCTCCTGATCAGGGATTCACTCCTCTGGTGCCTAGGTCCCTGGACACCAGACTCCTATCAAGCCACTATAACATAATCATCACTATACTAGCCCTTGAATGAATAACTAGAACTTTTCCAGACAACTAACTTTTAGACACAGTGCGGTGCCTTATGTAACTTCTGAGGCTTGACCAAAACTCTGACATCACTAAAAGGGAGTCAGAGAAGTGTGGAAACCAAGTCCCATCCAGTGACACAGGGCACCCCACCAGGGTGTGAGGGGAAACCTCCATGATTACTGCTGGCATGCCCACACTTACCAGGCCTTTCTGCCAGCAGGAGAGATGACTGTAGGCATTTTACATGACCGCTACAAGTAAATCCCATCCCCCCCGTTTCACGGGAGCCAATAGGAATCCAAAATGGATGATGTCACTGCTTCCTATTGGTCGGCGAAAAGTGGGAGATTTAAAACGCTATGTTATTTTCAGTTATAAATCTCAGCAATCTACATTGAAGGTGATACATTTGTTTACTGATTAATGCCCCCATATGTAACTGTTTTTTTTATTATTACATAAAAAATTTATTGGTCATTTTTCAAAATCAAAGAAAAGGGGTACAAAAAGAAGAAATAGGGGGGGTAGGTACATTGATACATGTAATCTGGTAATGTCACAATAGGGGGAAGGGATTAGGGGAGGTGGGAAGGGGACAGCATTTGTACATATATATTATAGTGAACAACAGTTTAAATACATCATAAATCACACCGTGATTTTCTGAATATTTTAGTCTACGTATGGGGATATACCTGCATGACGGAACCAAGGGGCCCAAGTCTCCGAAAATTGGGAAGTGGAGCCATCCAGGTAAGATGAAAGTTTTTCCATATAAACTATATGCCAGATTGTGTTATTTATTTGATTTAGAAATGATGGGGGGGAGATTGTTTCCAATTCTTGGCGATTGTGCACCTAGTAGCGTTAGAAATTTGGGAGACAATTTTAGCTTCTTTTTTGTTTTGGTTGGCCATTGGTTATCTTAGCAATATATATATATATATATTGGATCATGTGGGACCGTGATCCCCAGGAGACTTCCCTCCATGTTGGTTGGATTTTGGGGCATGACCGAAATATATGCAGTAAATTCCCCATTTCACCACAACCACGCCAACACAATGGGGAGACACCTGGGAGAAAGGAATGAAACCTTATAGGAGTCATATACCATGTGAATATTAGCTTGTAGATATTCTCCTTGATCACAACACACAATGAATTTTTGGAGGCGGCTTTCCAAATGTCTTTCCATATATCAAGGTCTAAACTGGCATTTAAATAAAGAGATCATATATTTATCAGGGGTTTGGTTGCTTTTGATGGGAGTCAGATTATGGTATATCCTGGAGATAGTACCCTTTGTAAGGGGCTGGTCCAGACACCAATCCTCATATAAGGTTAGGTCATGGGATCGATTTGGTTTGTAGATGGATTGGATATAGTGTCTAACCTGGAGAAATCTGAAAAAATTCAGAGGAGGGAATATCATAACTTGTTTGTAATGACCCAAATGAGGGGACCTTCCCATGAATAAGAATATCGTTGACTCTTAAGAGTCCTTTTTGGATCCAGGGGTTGAAATGTTGGTTACCCGTATAAAAGGGAAGAGAGGGGCCCGTAAACAGAGGTTGCATACGGGAGAGGAAGCAGGTTAGTTGGCACCTGGATTTACGAGAGTCCCAGAGGTTACGGGCAAAAGACATGACCGGGTTCTCGTAAATCTCAGCTGGTCTAGATTTTTTGTTAATCCAGAGGAGATTCTTAGAGCAAATCAATTCTTCTAGTTCAACCCATCTTTTATCCGCTGGATTTGTATGCCAACTAATTAGTTGCCCTAATTGGGCTGCTCTGTAACACATTTGTAAATTCGGGAGGGCTATGCCTCCTTCTAGTTTAGATTTATAAAGAATATCTTTGCGGACTCTGGGGCATCTATTTTGCCAAATGAATTTCAATATTTTCTTTTGTATATTGTCTAGATCTTTCTGGCAGATTTTAACTGGGAGAGTTTGGAAAAGATAGAGGTCTAGGTAAAATATTCATTTTAACAGTGGCTACCCTCTCAAACCAGGATATTATATATGGGTTCCAATTGGCCAGGTCTTTAGTTATTTGGTGGATGAAGGGTTACAAATTTGCATTATATAATGTTGAGTAATCTTTTGTTATTTGGACACCTACATATTTAATATGGTTCGGGTTCCATTTAAAATCAATATTAAGTTGGAGTCATTTAACCATTTCTATGGGGAGATTTAAGCTAAGGGCCAAGGGTTTAGTGGGGTTAATTTTATTTCCTGAAAGGAAACCAAATTCCGATAAAACTTGGAAAAGATTCAGTTCAATCCTGACATCCTTCAGCTCCTTAAGGGTGTCCTCTCTACCTGACCGGTTATGTAGTGTAGAGAGCTCATGTAACCTTTTGTAGAGCTGTGTTAATTTGGCCTCTTTTTTCTTTTTTCTACTTGCAGCGATGCTAATTAAAACCCCCCGTATTGTGGCTTTATGAGCCTCCCATAATATAGCTTGGGAAGCCACACTACCACTGTTTGTCCTAAAATAGGCTGAGATCTCAGTTTTGACTTTTTTTTGTAATTCCGGAATTTTAATGATTGACTCGTTTAGCTTCCAATTTGCTCCCGGTCTGACAAACCCAATTTGAGTGCATCTGAGCTCAATTGATGCATGGTCCGACCAAGTTATATCATGTATACCTGTGTCGGATATTTGTGGAACCATTCTGCCCGACACAAAGAAGTGGTCAATCCTACTGTAGCTGTCATGGGGATGGGAATAGAAGGTGTAGCTACGTTCACCCTGATGTTGCTCTCTCCAAATATCAACTAAGCCAGTTTGTCGGAGTCCCTTCAGGAGTGCGGTATTACTTACTTTCCTTATGGATTGTTTGGATGTCGTACGGTCGACCTTAGGGTTGAGTACTGTGTTAAAGTCCCCTCCTAGTACAATATGGCCCTCGGCCCACTGTTGCAGCTTTTGGAAAAAAGCGTTAAAGAACTCCGTCTGACCCTCACTCGGCGCATATATGCATGCCAAAGTGATTCTGGTCTGTTTGAGTAGCCCGACCAACACGATATACCTACCCCCGGGGTCCCTTTTGATCTTTTCTACCTGGAATTGATTGTGATTGTGAAATAAAATAGCTACCCCTCTTTTTTTTTCCTCCCCTGAAGCCAAGAAAAACTGTCGGAAGTGTGAGTCCATAAATTTAGGGCTATGTCTGGAGCTGAAGTGTGTCTCTTGAAGAAAGACCACCTCAGCCCCTCGCCTCTTGAGCTCCGCAAAGGCGATCCTCCGCTTGTGCGGACTGTTGAGACCTTTAGCGTTCTGTGATACGAAAGTTACCGCCATATGGAGGCCAGTTGTGTGAGCAGATAGAGTGTAAAGGTGCAATTACTCTTACCCCAGTCCTGATGGGCTTGCGAACTGTTGTGTTTGTGCTTTCCGGTTGGGATCCGTCTAACGCCTGATGGGGCTGGGGAGGGGGCAGGAGGAAACATGAGGGAAAGATACAGATAAACAACACACATACAGATACAGATAACAGGAACCGTATTGGTCCTAACAGACCTCGGGTTCAGTGCCCGGCTGTGAACTTTTTTTTCTGGACCTCCCTCCCTCTTGGTCCCCCACCGTGGCTCTAGTGACCAGCCACGGGCAGCCGGGTCTTTGCCAGGAAGGTGGGTCTTACCCCATCTCCTGGAGTGGATGCACATACCTGCAGGCGGAGTGGTGGACACCCCCCCTCCCGCCGGCAGTTATGCTTAACTAAAACCTAGCCATCCATCTCTAATCACGGCTGGATGAATGTGGACAGTTTTTTTTTTTTTTTTTTTTTATTATATTTTTTTTTTTTTTTTTTTTTTTTAATTTTATGTTTTTTCCTCCCCCTTTTTTTATATTTTAATTGTTTATTTTCCCACCCCTATTTTCAACTTGGAGCTCCCTCTCGTTCGCTAATCTACTTTCCCTCAGCTCTCAGCTACTTTGACTCTTAAGTCTCTAACCCCTTTCCGCGTCACTTGCCCCCCTCTGTACTTTTGGATCAGCCTCACTTGGCCCCCAGACTCCTCACTCCAGGGCCGAGAAGGACATGAATGGACACAGAGAAATTTTATGAGAAAGCTAACAACCGGACCATATGCGGCTACCAGACTCCGAAACCGAGAACCAAATTTTAATATTCAATCTATCAAAACAAGCGGGGGCCAGTGTTCTCAAACCCAAAGTGATAGGGGAGAGTTTGCGAAATTTACACACAACTGTACAATGGGGAGAAGGTAGTTCACAATGCCAGACACAAGTAGTAAGTACGGAAATTCCTGGCAGACGCGGCCCTACACACAATTAAACCAGGGCGGCAGAGAGTGAGGCACTACAGAGCGACTTTACGAGGGAAGGAGGACGGAATTAGAGGCGGATAGTACAAAACTTAAAAGCGTCAAAAAGCCCCGGGCCCGGACGGGTCTCCAAACGTACTACAAAAAATTTATCGGACGTTTTTGGCCCCGCATATGCTCCAGTTATTCAATGGAGTGCTAGCAGGAGAGCCCTTTCCGGACAGATGCTCCAGGCTCATCTCAGTAATCCATAAAGAGGACAAGATCCCAATACGTTGCCAGAGTTATAGGCGATTATCATTAAATACAGATGTTAAAATCTACTCTAAATTGCTGGCAACAGATTAAATGTCATATGACCGACGGCTTATTCACCCGGATCCAAGTTGGTTCATTGAAATAGACAAGCGGCCGGATAACACCAGAAGGATCATTGTATCATAGAATTTATAGGAGCCAAGGGGATCCGAAGTGTGGCCCTAAGCCTCGATGCGGAAAAAAGCTTTCGACAGGATTGACTGGCAAATATCTGGATCACGTTGGAGCATTTGGGTTTCGGAGGACATATTCCAACAGGCGAGTCAAGGCTTTGTACGGGGCCCCAACAGCTTAGGGTGGTCCACCAAGGATACCCGTCTGATCTTTTCCCAATTAAAGCGGCCGAGACAGGGGGGGTGCCCGCTTTCGCCCCTGCTCTTCGCCCTATGACATCGAGCCCGCCTAGCAGCGCAATAATTGCGAACAACGCCGATATCTCGCGGGATACAATACACTCCCAGGAGCAAAGTGGTCTTTGTATGCGATGACATCATCCTAACCCTGTCTAAAACCACGTCGTCTCACTACCTAACCTGTTTGAGCTTCTATGAGAGGTTCGCCCACAGATCTCAGGCTTCAAAATGAAATCAGTCCAAATCAGAGGCCCTTAAGCCTCACATGCCGAGGAGAGAGTGGAGAGCTAGTAGAACTCATTTTTGGGTCAGAGATGGTGCCCTGTCCTCTCGAAATACCTAGGAGTGCAGGATCACAAAACAGACAAGCTCCTATATTCTGTAACCTATCCCAAACTGCTGAGGACTCTAAGAAAGAGCTGCAGGACTGGAAGGCATATTGGTGTTTCTGGCTAGGGAAGGATCTATTATAGCGTCAAAGATGAACGTCCTTCCCCGCAATTCTATACTTGTTCAAACTCTCCCAATTCCCGTGGTAAGAGCGGATATTACAGGGCTCCAAAAATCTATATCTCAATTTATTTGGAACGGTAGGAAAACCACGGATTAGAGTGAAGACGATGCAGAAGGGGTAAGGAAGCTGGTGCGCTAGCGTGCCGAGTGTTATTTCCTACTACAAAGCGGCACAATTGTGCCAAATACACAATGGCACGGGGACCTGAGTTGCGGCGCGGTGGGTGGCACTGCTGGAGAGGAGGTGTGCCCCCGCCTGGAATCAGGGAAATTGATGGCTAAGGAAGCTGGTAGAAGAGGAAACGGGGTGAAGGAGAGTTCGTCCATGACCTCTAGCTCAACTCACTCTCGGTCTGGGAGGCCGCCAAGTTAAAAGCTCATTAACCTCCAAACATCTCTGATGGCACCTTTACATGGCAATCAGACTTTGCTCGGGGTTATGACAGACAGGGGGCCTTCGCCAGCGGCTGGGGGTTAGAGGGGGGGTTGTTAGACGGCTGAAGGACCTGGAGTGGGTTAAAGGGTAAGATCAAATCATTCGCAGAATTACAGTACAGAAACAGACATTCCTAACACGGATTTTATGAATAACCTCCAGGTAGGGCATACTATAACGCGACACCCGGTGAGACCACCGCCAACGAATTTTGAGAAGCTCTGTGCGAGAGGGAAAGCACACGGGGACTGATCTCTGCCCTATACAGAGAGGTGGTGTGAATACGGACGGAGACAGGACAGTTAAACCCCGGTCATGACACAAGCGGCAGAGGATCTCCAGGGTATTTTAGAGGACGAGGACTGGGCCGAGGTTATTCAAATCGCGGCCACTAGCTCCATCTGTACAACATTGAAGGAGAACTCGTTATAGAGGATTACTTCTGGTGGTACCTCACACCAGTTAGACTGGCCAAATTCAAACAGGGATCGTCCCCTCTGCCACAGGCGGTTGAGCGGGGGGGGGAACTAGGAGATCTGGTACACATGCATGTGGTCTTGCCCGAAATAGTGCCGATCTGGACCCAGATCCGAGATGGATACAGAGGATCTTTTTAGGGCTCAAAATCCTGGCTGGACCGTGGCTTGTTCTTATTAGGTAAAACTACAAACGAGGTTTCTCGGTCGGGCAACAAGCTGAATCGCCACTTGCTACCGCTGCCTCCCGCGTCTGTCCTGGCGATTTCCTAACGACACCAGCGCCCAGCACTGTGGAATCTAGAACGCGATTCCTTCTATAGACAAAATTAGGAACAGAATTGGTGGCATGTGAATGAAGGGCACAGTAGATAGCCAGAGTAATGCAGGCTTTAGGGTTGAAGACTAGGCCGATATAGAAATTGAAAAAAAGTCTGGTCATTGGGTGCACAAACCGATATACAGGGAATGAGTGAGGCCCATATGGCTTGATAGACGGAAAATGGGTTCTCATCGGGATGATGGACAGGAGAGTACACAGGACGGAAAGGACAGTAGGGCGCCCCCAGGGCGATGGTTCTACCCCATTCAGAACAAGGTTGAGTAGAGGAAAGCAGTTAGAAGAGCGCCAGAGATCCCAAACGAGAGGAGTTTAGTAGAACGAGCTGGACAATAGAAACCGGGCGCAGGTCGTCGGCTCGACAAGTAGTCTGGGTTTGTCTACGCCCGTCCCCTCCCCTCCCCCCCCTTCACCTCCCCTCCCACCTACTTTCCTAATTTATGGTTTGGCTGTCAAGGTCTTGTCCTGTGGGTCTCCCCAACGTACGTCAGTCATATGTAGTTTGTCCTCGCAAGGGACGTGTATACTTGGAATAATTACCATCGTCATGTAACCTATTGATTGTATGCACTAAAAACCAATAAAAATAAAGTTGGAAAAAAAAAAAAAAAACTTGGAAAAGATTAAGGAGTGAAATAAGAGGTTATGAAAGCGTCAGTAATATCTCATCCATTTCTTTTTAATGAAATTTACAAACATAAAGAATTTAAAATTGCCATGTTCTGAATGAATGTTGATTACATTGAGTATAACATCATTCCATCCCTTATAACAAAACCGTGAGTTGTATGCCAGACATAAGTGTCTGGCTGGCCTGGCTTATCTCTAAATCCGGGGGAAGTTTGTAATTAAATCTGTGAATGGCATGTGGAGATGGTTGATATTTGTTGTGTGTATTTCATGAGTTTAAGCCTAGCATGCAGTGCAGAATTCAATCACTGGCTGTGCCCTTTCCACGCAGAATTGCTTTCTAGATGAAACACGGCTGTGGTTATCAATTAATGACTTGAGAAAGAAGTTTAATGTCTACATTTGTGACAATGATTGTGAGTGCTGTATACTGTACAATGTGTAACAGAATGATTCTGCCTCTGGGGATGTAACTGACATATCTAGCTTTTAACCCAGGCCTATACCAAGATACACAAATGGGTGTACCTCTCCAAAAGCTAACATTAAGGCCTAGGGTGGCACGTCTGTACTCCCAACTATATGCATGTTATCCTCACATTATTCAAATGAATGGGAGTAGAGACGTGCTAGAGTTTAGCACCATTGTGTGTACCTGGGCTTAAGGGAGCTGTGGCTAATATATCAAAGTCTCCATGCTGTAAAACTGGGCGGACTAACTCCCCTCCACACTCCTCTGCCCACCAGCACTCCTCACACTCCTCATTTCTCTGCACATCAGCACTCTTCACATTCCCTCCACTCCTCAGTCTACCCACCAGTACTCCTCACATTCCCTCCCTCCTCACTCTTCTGCCCACCAGCACTCCTCACACTCCCTCCGCTCCTCACTCAGCCCACCAACACTCCTCACAATCCCTCCACTACTCACCTATCTGCCCACCAGCACTCCTCACTCTGCCCACCAGCACTCCTCACACTCCCTCCACTTCTGCCCACCAACACTCCTCACACTCCCTCCACTTCTGCCCACCAGCACTCCTCACACTCCTTCTCCTCACTCTTCTGCCCACCAGCAATCCTCAAAGTCCCTCTCTCCTCACTTAGATCACCAGCACACCTCACACTCCCTCTCTCCTCACTCTTCTGCCCACCGGCAATCCTCAAAGTCCCTCTCTCCTCACTTAGCTCACCAGCACACCTCACACACTCTCTCTCCTCACTCTTCTGCCCACCGGCAATCCTCAAAGTCCCTCTC
>CM071579.1:22612902-22669819 GCA_036426205.1 Ascaphus truei
CTCTCTCCTCACTCTTCTGCCCACCGGCAATCCTCAAAGTCCCTCTCTCCTCACTTAGCTCACCAGCACACCTCACACTCCATCCACGCCTCACTCTTCTGCCCACCGGCAATCCTCAAAGTCCCCCCAAAATAACACACATTTTAATGTCACATCCCGTGGTTCTCCCAATGGCAGAACTATTGATGTATAACTAATTATTTGTGCAGTATTAACGCACATTTTGTTTTCTATATTTATATGCGATATTAACACACTTTTACCACAGTTTGATGTATCTGCCCGCTAGACCCCAAAATCTTTATGTATCAAAGATTTCTTGGTGCAAAACGGGAGCAGAGTAAGCACCCAGATTTACAATATGAAAGAAAGGAGATAGTGAGATCTTTTATATGCATAAACCTGAGGTGTGATACATTATTATTATTACACAATTACGTTTTCTTTGATGCATTGCACCATTTTCTGCTTGGATTTGCTTCAGATGTAACAAGGAGCTTAATACAATTGACCCAGATTCTAATTCAGGGAAGCTTATGCCTTTCACACCTAGTGAGTTATTAGAAGGTGAAAAGTGATGCAGAATAACACACATTATAACGAGTGTCATGTAATTCCAAGCTTTATCCATCTATTGACAGTCCCCACACACACACAATGACACATGAAGCAAAATTGGAGAAAAGCTCCTAGATACATTGACACAAAGGGGGTTATTCATTATACTGTGATAGTGCCAGTCGGGGCACTATTGCATGGAAACTCCCATTGAAGTGAAGAATAGTTTTTGAGCATGAAATGGTGCCCCAATTTGCGCTATCTCAGTTTAATGATCAAACCCCCAAAGAGACAAGATGAAAACGATGCTGTTTGTGCCAGTTTGATTCTCTCTTGCCTTGATACATTGTCCTTTTTAAGCTGTTTCTCCACCTGATTTGCACCAGGTCAGCAGTTCCCAACCTTCTTTATACTGTGGTCCCCTCTCTAGAAAATATTTGTCCTGTGAACCCCATATTAATAAATCTTATTTTTACTCCTCAGACTGTTTCTAAGATAACTGCGCGACCAATCGCAGGCAGTGTAGTGTCCTGAGCTCATGGGGGGAACACACGCTTAATAAGGCCCCACGCTGCCCCTCAGTGTGCGAAGGCAGCATGGGGGGGTATAGCTGCCAATCACTGCGGGAGCTTCCAAAGTCACGCCCCACAATGCCTTGCTGCTGTGGATACAAACTTTGTGGAGGTTAACTGTGGAAGCTCCTGCTGTGATTGGTAGCTTTGCCACCCACGCTAAGGGGCAGTTTGGGACCTTATTAAGTGCACAGTCCCCGGCTCAGGACCCGCTATACTGTCTGAGGTCCGCCAGTACAGATTTGTTTATGGGAACCCCTTGGAGACACCTCACCCCCTGTTGGGAATCACTGCACTAGAGCAGTTTTGGTCACAAACCCCACATGTGCCAGTGTACTGAGGATTCTTGTATTGGTTCACCAGCACCGCATGTTTCACCTTGAAAACGCAGAAATCAACAATGATGTTGTGTGTTTCCTTAAACCACAGGCTTTCGTGGATATGATCTAGGTCAGGAGTGGCCATTTCTAGTCCTCAATGGCCACCAACAGGGCAGGTTTTAAGGATATCACTGCTTCAGCACAGGGGATCCAGTCTTCAATTGAGCCAACTGTGCTGAAGCAGGGAGATCCTTAAAACCTGACCTGTTGGTGGCCCTTGAGGACTGTAGTTGACCAGCCCTGATCTAGGTGGTCCAGAGCACTCTAGTTTAGAATGATTAACATTATATTAAAATTCTTTACGTCATTTACTTCCTAAAATCCCTGTGCCTTTCCTTAATTGACTGAATTGTCTTAAACCTGGGACTGTGCCCACGTTTTGGAAACGGATGCAATTTTAAGTACTGTAATCCAAAAGACGAAAGGCCTTATTTGCTGTGTGTGTTTATATTCAGGCTTCTGTAATAAACCTCAATATATTTTAAGCCTTAATAGGACCTCTGCTCTAAGAAAGGGGATTTACAAATGCATTTCAGAATGGATTTTTGTCGACCTTATGAATTTTTCCTTTTTATCAACTCTACCAGTAATTACCCAATCTATTTATATGTATACAGGACTATCTGCTTATAATTACACCTAATTATACCAGGCACAGCCTGCTTATGAAACGCTGAAGTTCTGCATTGCTTTTCCGAACAGCACAACAGCAAAGGAGGTGCTGGAAGCGCTTTCGCTATAACACTATAAGTGATGTGACCTCAAGTGATTAAATAAAATCACGCATGTCAGGAAAACTCACACATATGAGGAGGGCTGCCTGATATCAAACTGACCGAACAAGATCAGAACACAATAACATGTAACAAATACAAACCAGCGCCTCCAAAATTGTCCAATAAATGGCCAAATGTGACTATAGATGGTATTAGAAACCTTGTTCGGAAGTGCAATCTGGCACACCCGGATCGGCTTGGCGGATCCACAGAGAAGTGTCTCAGGACATGCGGGATTAAACACAGGAGAAAATCATAGTGTATACTGCTACAAAAGAACAAGCTAAACACAAGAACAGACAATACAATGATAGCACACCAAAACATAACAAACAAACACACTACAAAAATCACACAACAAATAGAAACAGATAACAAAAAAAACAAATATCAGCTGAATAACAGTTAAGCTAATTTATTTTAAAAAATAATTAAAATTATTAAAAGACAATAAAATTATTAAAAGACGATTCAGTTCTACAAATAGGGGGTGTGATGCTGCTGGTCTGGTAGTAAAAACCAGAATCCTACTCACAAAAATGTGGAGTAATAAAGGCATATCCAACTGTGGCAAATGCTGCTTCTATCTCTTCCGTTGCAGGGAGACGTCTGTGGGGGCGTTCCGATGCCGTCTACACGCTCTGTGGATAGAGCTCCGGTACAGGAGTAGACGCCGCGGGAAAGTACCCCTTGATGCTGCTTGGAAAAGTATCTCCGTGCCTAGAACGCTGCACACGCGTCTCTTGCGATTGACCGTAACTTCTGTCCCTGGTTTGTCAAATGAATGGAAATAATTATTCTCTGTATTTCTAATTGGGTTCCCTATTCCTTTTATATATTGATTTCTTCGTGTTCTGGATTTGTTTCTTTGGCACTTTCTCTCCTCCAGATCCCTGCCTGACTCTTTGCAATTTGTTTTCCGTCCTCTACACTCCACCAAGACAGCACTAACAAAAGTGGCCAATTACCTACTCACAGCTAAGTCTAAGAATAACCTCTCCTTACTAATTCTCCTGGATCTCTCTGCTACCTTTGACACTGTTGATCACCCCCTTCTCCAGAACACTCTATACTCCTTAAGCCTCCATGACGCAGCTCGCTCCTGGTTCACATCGTACCTATCCAACCGCTCTTTCAGTGTTTCCCTCTCTGGTGTCTCTTCCTCTTCACTCTCTCTCTCTCTGTTGGGGTCCCACAATGCTCTGCCCTTGACCCTCTGCTATTCTAACTCACACTTCTCTTCATGAATTAATACAATCTTTTGGCTTTCAGTATCATTTTTACGCCAATGACATCCAAAAGTATCTCACCTCCACTGAAATCTCTCCCTCTCTCTTGTCCCATGTCAACTGTCTCTCAACAATCTCTTGCTGGATGCCTGCCCATTACCTGAAGTTTAGCATGTCCAAAACAGAAATAATACTCTTTCCCCTTCCACTGCCAACCCTACATCCAAACTCTCCCTCACTGTCACCCCTACATCCAAACTCTCCCTCACTGCCACCCCTACATCCAAACTCTCCCTCACTGCCACCCCTACATCCAAACTCTCCCTCACTGCACCCCTACACCAAAACGCTCCCTCACTGTCACCCCTACATCCAAACTCTCCCTCACTGTCAATAATACCACAATCTCAAAACTGCTCAATCCCCCTGCCTATGGGTCATCTTTGACTCTGCCCTTTCCTTCATATTTTTTATTTTATTTATAAAATGTTTTACCAAGAAGTAATACATTGAGAGTTAACTCTCAGTTTCAAGTATGTCCTGGGCATAGTTATGATGACAAATAATACATGGTAACAAATACATAGTTACATAAGTGAACATGGTTATACATTATATACAAGACATTGCATGCAGAGTTAAAGATGATATATATTATAGGCGTATGTAACAGTTATAGTATGTTACAGACAAGATTAAAATGTGAGTCTGTGACGATCGGAGGTAGCTGGCCTTCATTAATAAAGGTGAAGCCTGGCCGGTTGCCTCCAGAGACCGTGGGTAATGGGCCAAGAGGGTTAGCTCTTGGGTCCAGTAAGATAAAACAATATATTTTCTGTTACCATGTTCCCCGACACGGTCCCCTGCAGGGTTGTGGGATAGGAATGCCAAGTAGGGTTGTGATTTCCCCGAGGAGATAGCTGCAGGAAAGTGACTTTGGAAGCAGGGGAGATTATTAGGGAGCCCCTATAGTCAGACCCATGTGTATTTGGGCAGTAATCCACAGCCCAAAATGTATTAAAAGTTTTTTGTGTTTTTCCCTTTCCGGTCATGAAATCAAGCAGAGATTTCTGGTGCATGAGTTTTAAGGGGAATTTTGCGGAGAAAGTAGTGTCAGGATGTGCATATCAGGTTGGGGAACAGAGTTACCGGATACCCGATAAATGTATCCGACAATCAGGCATGATTTTCGGATACATGTAGGCACATTGCCCCAGCAATATCTCCCTTTAAAAACATAACTGCGACTCACCACTAGGGTGCCCTGCTTCAGCATAGCCCAGGAAGGAAAATGAGCCAAATGAAATGTGTTAAATATCCTTAGAAAAGGGGTCCCTGGTTTAGGGGTACCCCAAGTACCGTTAGGGCTCCCTGCAGACAGTATAGGTTTGTGGGTACTCGTACATAAGGATGGGGTGGGCAATGGAAGTCCCCTGTAAAGTATAGAAAAAAAACTAACCTGTTTAGGGGATTTTGGGGTTCCCTGTGTCGTAGAAACTTCAGATTTTGGGAGTGTAAGTTTTAGGTGGGATATTTGGGTCACAATGTATTCCTTTTGTTTGCAGGAGTTGGGGGAACAAAGTTACTGAGGTCCAGTAGTTCTCCCCAACGTGTAGGGATAATTTGTGGGTACACGGGGTGAATTTCACCGGGGCAACTCAGTGTCCCCCAGACTCCTTGATTTCAAGCCCAAATATCCCAATCCATTTCCCACACATATATATGGCTCCCCAAGGTTTATACTACATTAAAGTATGGTTTATAGGGTGTTATACTGTATGTATAAAAATCCATGCAGTCAGCCTAAGCATTTGCTTAGGAGCCAGGATGTCTGCCTAGGCATCTGGGCTCAAAGGAGAACCAGGATGTCAGAGGTGTCGGACAATTTGGTAGCAAGGACGGGTAGAGGAAAAGGCCCAAAAGCCATGTTGGTTCTCTCAGACTCTGTGGAGCATTCCCCGCAGATGGCCATGAGAAAGATACAGGGTGGCCCGCCCCTTTCCCTGACATCATCAGCCAGATGAGCCCCGCTCTGATTGGCTGGTGGGAAAAGTTCCCACGCTCTGAGTGGCAGAAAGGCCCTGTCCATGTTTAAACAAGATGTCTCGCAGTCTTTTCAGACTTACAGGTAATCTTGGGACTGGTCCAGGAAGGCGCCAGTAAGGTTTCCCAGGGCATTGAGGTGCCAGGGATTCCTAAACCCAAGCTGAGGACTGGTTCGGAGGAATAAGGTTACCTGTTCCAGGCTTATTCCAGTGATGTGGAGTGAAGAGGGTAAGCTTTTGCTGAAGCAGGTGCCTTGCACCTAGGAAAGCCTTGTTTTTACCTCCACACTCAAAGTAAGTGTATATATTTCCTGTATTCTGTATTTCTGTGTGTTTCCGAGGTCTTCATTCGAAGAAACCTCGTTTTATTTCTCTGCCTTGTTTTGTCGCCTACCGTAACAGAGATCGCTTTCGTTTTGAAAGAACTTAGACTGGTGGCGGCTGTGAGAGTCTCCTGTAGGTTGTTCCAGTTTTTGGATGCACGGTAAGAGGAAGAGCGGCCGGATACTTTGCTGAACCTTGGGACCATGAACAGTCTTTTGGAGTCAGATCTCAGGTGATAAGTGCTGCATGTGGTAGGGGTGAGGAGCTTGTTCAGGTAGATGGGTAGCTCACCCAGAAAGTATTTGAAAGCAAGACAGGAAAGATTAACTTTGCGCCTAGACTCTAGTGATGACCAATCTAGTTCTTTGAGCATTTCGCAATGATGTGTGTTGTAGTTGCATTAGAGAACAAAACGGCATATTGAATTGTAGAGGGTGTCAAGTTTGCTAAGGTGGGTTTGGGGTGCCGAGCCGCATACTATGTCTCCATAGTCGATAATTGGCATTAGCATCTGCTGTGCTATACGTTTTCTGACCAGGAGACTTAGGGAGGATTTGTTCCTGTAAAGTACCCCTAGTTTGGCATAGGTCTAGGATGTCAGGGTATCAATGTGCATCCCGAATGTTAAATGGGAGTCAAACCATATGCCCAGGTATTTAAAACTAGCAACAGGAGTTAGTGTGGTGTTAGCGTTGGTTCTGATCTGGAGCTGTCATTGGAAGTAAATTCACTACCTCCCTAAGTTCTGCCATCTCCACCTCCGAAATATTGCTGGTTGCAAGTACATGCCCTATCCTCACTAATGACACAACTAAAAACGTCACTCATATTGTCCCGCCTTGACAACTGCAGCCTTCTTCTAGTTGTTATTCCACTTGTTTGCCTATCCCAATTCAAATCGATTCAACATGCTGCTGCTAGACTCGCCTACCTCACTCACACTTCTGCGGCTCCACTATGCAAATCCCTACACTGGCTTCCCATAGCCTCTAGAATCAAATGAAAAACACTAGTTATGACTTGCAAAGCTCTCAGTGACGCTGCCCCCCTTACATCTCAGCCATTCATCCCCAAATATATCCCTAAACGCCCTACATTCTGCCAGTGACATCTGATTCTCCTCCTGCCTTGTTACTTCCTCTCACTCCCACATACAACACTTATTCCATGCTCCCCTCTCTGTCTGGGATTCCCTATTTCACACTCTCCGCCAACATTCAGACATTTTAACACACCATGAAAACTCACCTTTTCAAGGAAGCCTGTCTGACATACCACTAACATCCACCACCCCCTTCCAACCCTATTGGGACCTGCTGTGCGCCGGACCAAACTCTGCACTAACAGCAACTAACATCCTCACCCACAAACTTTAATGGGATCAGCTGTGCGGCTGGACCATACCCCACCCCGAGGCGTACTCTGTTCCACAATGAGCGGCCACTTTACCTTTTGTTACAACATTGTCCCTTATCCTTCTAGAGTGTAAGCTCTCAGGATCGGGGCCCTCATTACATTCTGTATCTGTTTGTGCATGTGTTTCCTTATTTGATATGTAACTGTGTGTATTTAGTATACATAACCCTGTACCCCCATTGTACCACACTGCGGAATATGTTGGTGCTTTACAAATAAACAATAATAATAATAATAGTAATAACTATATACACACACATTCTGCACTGTAACATACCTAAATCTTGGTTATATAGTAGGTAGGTATACCTAGTAGCAGGTACAGGTATATGTTTTTTATGGACTCACAAGATCGTTCTACATAGATCAAAGTTGTACCTGATCTTTTGAGATGGCACATCACACAGGGTCACACGGCGTGCCACAAAGTGTCACGTTGGCACATTAAAAGAAATCACAGTGTGCTAAAGATTCAACTTTTACTCATTGGGTATTGATCCTTAAATAAGGATTTCAAGGAGAATAATAATTTAAAGGTTGTTATTAACCCCTTCATTGCTAAAGAGCTCTCAAGCGCTTTGCTATGAGGCCAGAGAGGATATTGCAAGCTGATTGTTATTTCCACAGCATCACCGCTATTCCACGTGCCGTGGCAGGGGTCTCCTATCCCCAGTCCCGTTCCTGCAGAAACACTTTGCAGCAATGATGCGCCAGTTTTATGCTGGCTGTTCGCCATTGATAAATGACTGGAGCAAATGTATATAATTCCACGTATTAAGGAATGGCCGTTATGTAGCTGTGGAAGGGAATTGCATGGTGTAGTCCTTATGCGCCCATATAAAGCATGTAAAGTGCTTAAAAAGCACTCACGCAATGACCTAAATGTATTCCATCTCCTTTCTGCCACCCCGTCAATCCCTCTTAATGATAAACTATGATGCTTTTCATGGCCAGAGACCTTGGTTTTCTTGATGCCTTGCAGAAGGCAGCCGTCGGGCTATTGCAATCAGCCCGGAAGGGTTATTGATCATTGCCAGCCATTGATAACCCACAGCACAGCTCATTGCATGCACTACCTATGAGGTTGCAGCTGAAATTCCCCACCTACAAGAGGAATGTAATCCCATTAAATGCCAGAAAAAATAGCCTGAGCCTTGTGCTGCCTTTCTCTCTCTCTCTCTTCAATCAAACGTGCCTCGCTCATGTGGAATAATTGAAATGCACTGCGCAGGGTTACTGGAGTTGGGTATTGATTGATGCCTGTTTCAAGATTAAGATTTTAAATCTGTGGACCCACCTTGTTCCTACATCACAATAAAAATCACAGCACTAGGGAGAAAAAAAAAGGAAAAGTCAATGCATATAACAATGTGGAGAAGAGAGGCTTGCAAATAAAGTACTCAGAACTGGATGGGCCTTCATACAATAGTAGACCAGCAAGAGCTGAAGATGATGGTGGTGATATATATATGTATCTATGTACTGTATGTATGTTATATATACTATCTATACTATATAGTATAATATATATACTTATATATAATATATATAATCAAACGGAAATAATACTGTATGCTCATTGCATGTCTTAGGCAGGTCGTGCAACCCCGCCTTTCACCATTATCACCAGCACCACAGCACTGTCCACTGCAGCCAAGGGATTCTGGGAAAATACATGCAAATGAGCCACAGTGCCACTTTTTGCTCAAAACCATGTGTAATGCGGTTCCCTATGGAGATAATATAGAAATAGTAGAGTAAGTAGAAAGAGAGCGAGAAATATATAGCTTTATATATTATATACTATATTAATATATAATATATATATATATACTATATCTATATATATATATATATATAACAGAAATAGCCGTGTTCGTCCAGTTGCGAATAAATGAATTCTTCAGTATTAGGTGATACCTATTTTATAATATATATATAAATATATATAAAACAAGAAAAAAGAAAGAGAGTGCAAGCTCCATAGCATGATACAGTAATATAAGTTTAATAAAACAAAAAAGAAGTGAACTCTCTTGGACATGCACTCACAAGAGAACAGAATTAAAAGGGGATGTAAGAGAGAAATCTCTATAGTTGTGATGTCACCGGTTGGAGTATACAGGGGGTCAGGTAACCAGTTCACAGGAAGCCCCCAGTCAGAGATTGCTGGATAATGGATGATTGTCCTCACGCTGCAAATGTCCCAGGTATTATGGAGCCGCTCCAGAACACCGCGGGAGGGTTGCCAGAAAGCGGGCAGTATCCAAAGGCTCCTCACCGCACGCAATAAGCACAAAAACGGGGGATGCCTGGCTTCCCACTGCGGAAGAAATGACCAGTGATCGCCGGGTAGGCAGCGGGTGATTGTTACATAGTTACATAGTTACATAGTAGATGAGGTTGAACAAAGACGTACATCCATCAAGCTCAACCTATGCTAAATTTAGACAACAGATACTTTATTCTATATCTATACTTACTTATTGATCCAGAGGAAGGCAAACAAAAAACCCCATTAAGGGGAAAAATTAATTCCTTCCCGACCCCAAGAATTGGCAATCAGATTAATCCCTGGATCAACATCCTTCCCATATATACTTACTAGCTGAGAGACCCGGCGTTGCCCGGGATGTAAATGCGTAATAGGTAGTATTATTTATAAATCGTGGAACAATAGGTGACTGTTTGTTGTAAAGGTTGGATAATAATATTGAAAAGAAAGATGGAAGAAAATGTAATACGATGTTGTATAAAAATGGTTTATTGTAACCACACCACAGTACAATGTATATTTTGGTGGCATAAGTGATGTAAAAATCTGAGTCGTGTGTCCTGCTAGGGTGTGAGGCGGCGGGTGGCGCGTGGGTTGTGAGTGCTGTGTGCGAGTGGGGGTCCTGCTAGGGTGTGAGGCGGTGGGTGGCGCGTGGGTTGTGAGTGCTGTGTGCGAGTGGGGGTCCTGCTAGGGTGTGAGGCGGCGGGTGGTGCGTGGGTTGTGAGTGCTGCCTGTGAGTGGGGGTCCTGCAAGGGTGTGAGGCGGCGGCTGGCGCGTGGGTTGTGAGTGCTGTCTGTGAGTGGGGGTCCTGCTAGGGTGTGAGGCGGTGGGTCAGTGATGTCGGTGCGTAGGGGCGGGAGGCAGCAGGTGTGTGTGGCGGCAGGTATGTGTCGAGTGTGGCGGGTGTCTGTTGAGTGCGTGCAGCGGCTGTGAGGCGGTGGGTGAAAGGCAGAGGCGGCCGGAGTAAGGGCGGGTGAAAGGCAGAGGCGGGGGTGGGGAGGCGGTAAGGCGGGCATGAAGGCGAAGGGCGGCGGGAAGGGGCCTGTGTGTGTCCCTGTGTGTGTCCCTGTGTGTGTCCCTGTGTGTGTTTGTGTCCCTGTGTGTCCTTTGGCCCGTCACTCCGCCTCAGGCCAATGAGAGGTGTGCGGGGGCGGGCCAAGGGACCAATCAGATTTCCCCTAGGGACACCGGACATCCAGGCAGGCAGGCAGGCATGCAGGCAGGCAGGCATACAGTGCTTTCACTAATATAGTATAAGATATATATATATATATATATATATATATATATATATATATCAGAAATACACTAACAAATGCATCTGATAATGTGTTATGTTGTTCATGTAATAAACTGTATTCTGGTTTTCAGTGATTAAAGTGAATGTAGGATATGTTTGTCTGACCTAATATGGTTTATAATATTGACTGTATAAAGTATGGATGCACAATAATGTATATTCATATTATAATAATAATTACCAGGAGACACAAGTTACGAACAAAACTCTTATTGCCACACAGTTACCTCCCTGCGTGGGAGCAATAAAAGGAGAAAAAAACGTACTGGTCAAATAACAAGGACAATATTTACAGAAAATCTCCTCTTTATTTATTTAATTTATTTATAAAATGTTTTACCAGGAAGTAATACATTGAGAGTTACCTCTCGTTTGCAAGTATATGACGTTTGCGAGTTATGACGACAGATACAGAACATACACAAAAAAGAGAGAAACTGGTATACACCAGACCCAGCAGGGGCCAGTGGACCAGTGACAAGTCCCCTACGTAACAGCACTCCATATCGCTGAATAGTATAGTAGGTATGGTGTAACCAAAAGAAGCACGGAGTTACGGACATCCAATGTAAGTACTGATATGATGTAATTAGATTTAAAAATGATTGTAATAGTTATACAAAAATAAAATATAGGGTGTTAAAAACTCCCCGATGCACAGAGAGCTTCAAAGGTTGAAGCGCTGTACAATGACAAGTTCAATGCCCCTGGAGGGGGTAATGACAGGGCTGGATTGCCGGACAAAAATAGAAAATTGAGCCTACTAAGAGGAAGGGAGCTCCTAAGCAAACTCCCCCCCCCCTCCCACCACCACGCTACAATGTGTCACTATATTAAAGAGATGCACACACTCAAGTATAAAGAGTGTGACACGATAGAATCACTGAGGTAATGTATCTGCAAGAGCACAATGTACCAAAAGGTGTATATGGGTATGGGTATATACACCCTTAAATCACTATAAAAATAGGAGCCTACTAGGAGGAAGAGAACTAACAGTTGATGGTCACATCCCTTGAGAAAGCTGCAAAGCGAAACGGGTGTCGGGATTGCTGCCTAACTCCAACTGGTGTATACCAGTTTCTCTCTTTTTTGTGTCTGTCTTCATTCTTCCCCTACTGCACCATTCACTTTTTTTTACTGTAGCTCATTATTGATACACAGGAGTGCTGGGGTCATATTTGTTGTTTGGTCAGCTACAGTACATGGTTACAAATACATGGTTACATTAGATGAACAGGGTTATACATTATGTATAAAGACATTGCATGAACAGTTAAAGATAAAATATGTTATAGGTGTATGTAACAGTTACAGAGACAGCTTAATTTTTTAAAGAAATTAGACTGGTGGCAGCTTTGAGAGTCTCAGGTAGATTGTTCCAGGTGTGGGGTGCACGGTAAGAGGAGGAGGGGCGGCCAGATACTTTGTTGAATCTTGGGACCGTGAACAGTCCCTTGGAGTCAGATCTCAGGTGATAAGTGCTGCGTGTTGTAGGGGTGAGGAGCTTTTTCAGATATGTGGGTAGCTTGCCCAATAAGTATTTGAAGGCAAGACAGGAGAGATGGACTTTGTGCCTGGACTCAAGTGATGACCAATTTAGTTCTTTGAGCATTTCACAGTGATGTGTGTTGTAGTTACATTGGAGGACAAAGCGGTATCTTGAATTGTAGATGTGTCATTTTGCTAAGGTGAGTTTGGGGTGCGGTTCCATATACTATGTCCCCACAGTCTATAGTTGGTATTAGTTACATAGTTACATAGTAGATGAGATTGGAAAAAGACATGCGTCCATCAAGTTCAACCTATGCTAAATTTAGATGACAAATAATTTATCATATATCCATATTTACAGTATATTGATCCAGAGGAAGGCAAACATAAACCCCAGTGAAATATCATCCAATGATATCTCATAAGGGGAAAAATAAATTCCTTCCTGACTCCAATAATGGCAATCAGATTACTCCCGGATCAACATCCTTCCCATGTTTACTTATCTGGTATATCCCTGTATACCTTTCCTTTCTAAAAAGATGTCCAACCTTTTTCTGAACAAATCTGTTGTATCTGTCATCAGTCTCCATGGGTAATGAGTTCCACACTGTAACTGCCCTTACTGTAAAGAACCTTTCCTTTGTTGCTGGTGAAATCTCCTTTCCTCCAAACTAAAGGGATGGCCCCGAGTCCTTTGTACTGCCGTTGGCGTCTGATAGAGTGCACAATCTCCCTGTTGAAAATCCCCCGAAAACCCAAATGTCTCCAGCATTTTGTCCAGAAAATCCCACCGTATCCTTTCAAAAGCCTTCTCCGCATCCAGGCTCAATGGACCATAACCTTGTCCTTTTCCGGCTGCGAACGGAGCACATCCCATGCTCCCTAAAGTCTCCGTCGCTCCGCTCGCATACCAGTCTGGGCAGTACTTTGCAGGAGGCCTACTGCACTTGCCTGTGCCATGCTGCGATTCCACTCCACGTAATCCCACCGAGGACCGGCTTAACCTCCTCTCACGGACCCCATCACACTGGACAACAGCCCCTGGAGCTGCTGCTGCTGCTGCTGCTGCAGCCATCCTCCGTGCTCGGACTGTGCCTTGAGCTGCAGGCGCCGGACGATGTGCTGGAACTCCGCCATAGTCCTACAGAAATCGCCTTTCACCGGATCAACAGAGAAGGCAAAACTCGGTAACCCCTACATCCTAAGCCCTACACCAGCATGCCATGTCAAGTAAGGGAGGAGAAGACAAGAGGGGGGAAGAGAAGAGGGGGGGTGAGCCTAGGCCTAGCAGTCATGCCACTCGTTCACTTATGCCTCCCAGCCCTATTTAAAACAGTGGTACTTTCAGGGAAACACTGGGTTAAACTTAACACATTAAAAGACACTGGTTGCCCTCCAGGCTTTGCTGATTCGTTCACATATTACTAGTTTCCTAGTAAACTATTGGGGGGGGGGGGGGGACATAGCTTGATACAGGCCGGCTAGCACAGCCGAGTAACATCTGCTTCAAGGGCCTTTCCCGTATCTTCCTCCTTACTGATGCATTTTGAAATAGAATAGCTGGAGGGGAACAATCTGGATCTGTTGTGAAATAAACGCTGCAGTTTGATGAAATCCTGATGTTTACCCCCGGAGCTGCCATGGATTTCACTTCTTGCCTGTGCGATGCTGCTGATTCTTCTTCTTCTTATCACAACTACTGTACATTCCGTGATGTCAGGAACTAAAAAGTAACGTTCACCAGCAGTTCTGGGCGATAGTGATAGAGCTGTACAATAAACATGGATCTTAACTTCTTTACCACTGGGAGAGTCAACAACACAATGAGAGCTGCCACAGTAATGGCGCCTGCCTAGCTGATTTTGGAGAAGTCATTTACTGCAGTAGTGCTAGAATTGGCTCACCATGGTTTAAGCCAGGGGTGCGCAAACTAGGGGGTGCAAGATTTTTTTGGGGGGTGCGGCGGTTGCAGAGGCCCTGCTCTCTTCCCCAAGGCATTTTAATTAAATGCCAGGGGGCCGCACAAGACTTCTGTAACTCACTTACCTTGATTCAGCTGGCTTCAGGTGATGCATCACCATGGCAACGTGGCGTCAAATGATGCCGTGGGGTCATGTGATGTGATGTCACATGACCCCGCATCGTTATTTGACGCCGGCACAAAGATAAGGAGGGGGGGGGGCACAGCACCAAAAGTTTGCGCACCCCTTGTTTAAGCACTGAGTTCAGAGGGAACCATATATGCCCTAATGGGACATTCTATCGCGGCTGTTTCGCTGTGACCAAATGACTAACGACGTTCGGCCGCAGACGAACCCTCAGCTGCAGGAGATCCGACGCTGGACACTGAGCCACCGCCTGTTCTATCATAAGGCACGTTTTAGGGGTTCTAGTGGTTAGGATAAGGGGTTAGCTTTAGGGGTTTAGCGGTTAGGGTAGGGGGTTAACTTTAGCGTTTTAGCGGTTAGTGGGCTATCTTTAGGGGTTTTAGAGGTTAGGGTAGGGGGATAACTTTAGGGGTTTTAGCGGTTAGGGTAGGGATTATCTTTAAAGGTTTTAGCAGTTAGGGTAGGGGGTTAAGTTTAGGGGTTTTAGTAGTTAGGGTAGGTGGATAACTTTTAAGGGTTTTAGCGGTTAGTGTAGGGGGTTATTTTGAGGGGATTTAGGGTAACGGGTTAAGGTTTTTACGGTAGAGGGTAGCATTAGGGGTTACAATTAGGGGGTTTATGGTAAGGGTTAAGGTCTTACTTTGGCGGTGAAGAGGCTGGCAGTGGAGTGTTCTGGCAGTGAGGTGTTTTGCGTCCAAGCGCCGGCGGTCATTTGGTTGAAGTGAAGCTGCCCAGACCAAATGTCCTAGACCAGTATATGTATTGCGTTACAATGCCTGGGGTAGGGCTATTTATTCTATTTATCATGCAGCAAAACTGCTTCTGTACGAGGGAAAAACATTCTACTTCCATGGATTTCCCTGGTGAAGGTGGTGCTGTTCTGTGACCGGGGATCTGAGAAATGACCTCAGTGTTTAGAAGATGCGGACACTGGCTCTTCAGTAAGGTTCTACCACTTCAAAGACCATGCCATTACTCCTGCTGGCTGGACATACAGGCATACCCCGCTTTAAGGACACACACTTTAAGTACACTCGCGTGTAAGGACATATCGCCCAATAGGCAAACGGCAGCTCGCACATGCGCCAGTCAGCACGTCCTGAACAGCAATACCAGCTCCCTACCTGTACCGAAGCTGTGTGCAAGCGTGGAGACTATAGAGCCTGTTACAAATGCGTTATTTACATCAGTTATGCACGAATATGACGATTGCAGTACAGTACATGCATCGATAAGTGGGAAATAGGTAGTGATTCACTTTAAGTACATTTTCACTTTACATACATGCTCCGGTCCCATTGCGTACGTTACTGCGGGGAATGCCTGTACTGCACTAGAGGGGGGAATATGGAAATATCAAAACATGTACCACACTTTGGAAAAAATGTGCTTGGTGTTCATCCATGTACACCGATACACATCCATAAGTATCTACTGTATACTCATCTATACACACCCATACACATCTATTCACACCCATAAGTATCTATCCCATCCATATGTATCAATACATGTCCATAAGTATCTATTCACATCTACTGTATACAAAACCATACACACCCAGCTATACACATCCATAAGTAAATATCCAAATCTATACACATCCATAAATATCTATACACATTTTTATGCACCCATAAGTATATATACACACCCATAAGTATCTATATACACCTATACACATGTAATAATTGGTATTCAGCTTCTTTCCTGGAAATCCAGTAACTATGTTGTGATACAGTGTCACACTAAACAAATATATATCAGCGTACCCTTCCTTGCACTGATATCCATCTTGCGATATTAACGCAGCATTAATCATGTTGAATAAATGATGTGATTATGGTACCCAACTCATAAATACAGTTTAAATTTAATTATCATCCAACAAGTCTAAAGTGTAAACAAATATGGTGTATAATTTATTACGTTCAAATGCACATACATCATGATATCCATATCAATTAACGACCAGTTACATTAAAATTATTCAGTAATTACAGCAGACAAAGAACAGACGCTAATAAATTATACAGTGATGTGATCCAATTGAGGCCAGAATTGTAAGCTGCGCCCCGAGTGAGGGAGAGGCGCACCCCGGGAAGGTGGAATAACAGAGGAGGGTTTTTTCCAATCTTTATCTGCCGAGTAGTTGCAGAAAAAGTGCCCAGTTTTAAATTCCAATGTTTTCCACAGAGCTGTTCATCCATTAAACGCAATGCCGCTTGTGCCCAACACGGCTCCCGTTTCCAAACCGAGACTTTGATACATTGTTCCTGGAAGAGATTCATTTGCGGAAACGTGAACACCGTCCTGTAGTATTGATTGGGAAATGAAAAATCGCCCTGATAGCGATGCTCAGCACATTTTCTTGGTGACTGTACACATATTTAACCCTTTCTCGGCTGCAATGCTGGCCAGCCTGACAATGGAATGAGTTAAAGGTTCAGTCACGCTTACAGATGCAACACAGAGAAAGCACTCGGCCATGTGACACCTCCCTTACCATTTCTAACCTGTTTAATAATAGAAGAAAAGTGAAAGCATTTCCAAGCTGTGATGTTACAGTACTGTATTAAGAGACCATCAATGACACCAGGGGCTCAACTCCAGTCCTCAAGCCTGCCAACCGGTCAGATTTTCAGGATATCCCTGCTTCAGCACAGGTGGCTCAATCAGGGGCTCAGTTGAAGCAGGGACTGATTGAGCCAACTGTGCTGAAGCTGGAAAATCCTGAAAACCTGACCTGTTGGGGGGAGGGGGGAGCTTGAGGGCTGCAGTTGAGCACACCTGAACTACACAATGTAAAATGCAGCACGAAACTAATTATTGCTGTAGTTGCAAAGTTATAAAACAGCATAAGGGATCATTCTGAACATTGCTACGCCATATAAAGGAGCGGAAAGACTCTACCAAAAATGAAAAGATCTACATGGATTATTTATTTGATTTTTTTTATTTATTTTTAAAAGCCAATTTTATCTACCAAATGAACAATAAAACTTTAAAGCAGCATTTTCAACAGAAAGTCCGTGTTCTTTGTTCCTGGAAGAGGCAGATGAGCGCATACTGCTTTTCATCCTGTGAAGGAGTCTGGCAGTAACCTCTTCTCCTGCTCCAGTATATCAATGGCTAAAATTTCAACCATTTGCCTAGGCACTTGTCTTTAAAAGTTCTCTCTCAATTGTATTCCGAGCGCAGAGCAGCACTGAATCCAAAGTGCCATCTTGAGACTTACAAAATGCAGCGCCAGGCACACAAACCATCCTTTCTACTTTGGTGTTGAACTTGTCATTTCCCAAGGACTCGGGAGAATTCTCAGCAGTAATAGAATCTCTTCCTTCACTCTCTGGCTGAGATTCAACAAAGTCCGACGTGGGGGGTCCAAATGTTTCGGAAGGGTTTGCAGATCTGGAAATGTATATGTAAATGACTTATTTTGGCTAATTAACTATGCACGTGCAATTCAATAAGCTCCAAAGAGACGTATTCGATTGTGCGACAGAGATGGTGTTCGCAAATTATATTTACCTCCCTTACTGGGGCAAATTTACCTGTGAAGCTGCCGAGGTCAGTGATTGTGTGCCTTTCAAGGACTGCAGATCCATCAGAAAATGTATTATCTGCAAGCACAGATACTATATCACTACTGAAATAATATTTTTAGGTAAGGTAACAGCATTGTGTGTGTGTGTGTGTCTCTTTGAGACGAAACGCGTAGAGAGTGTTGTGTGGAGGTGTACTGCCCAGTTTTATTATATTTCCACTCACTGGCTTGCTACAGCAATTTATTGCGTTTTTGGAAGTATTACTCTCAGCTGTCCACTCGTTGCATACATGGGAACTTTTTCCGGTCAAATCCACTGACGTCACTGAGTTCTCGCGGTATCTGGAGCTGAGTGCTCACTTTGTGACGCAGGATTGAGAGGAAGGCGGCGTCCCTCGTGTTCCCCAGGCTCCGGAGGTGTTCATAGAGGCTGCTGCAGTGTACCTACACCGGACACTATACCAAAGTCATCTGCTACCGGGTTCCTGCGTCTGGCTGGCTGAGTTTTACTCAAAAAAGCTTTTTATTAAGCTATGTTTGTGAGTGTGCATTTTTAAATCCTTGACTCCATAAATATATTGTTATACCTTTTACGCTATGAGTGCGCCTGTTTTTTCTGTGTTTTATATATATATATATAGTGATGTCTCCGTCACAGCATAGGATCTTATGACCCAGATTAAGGCAGGAAATGTAGTGTTTCTCTATATGGGGTTTATTTACAAGGACAAATAATACACTAACAGGCTCACTGTCCCTTTAAGTCAAAACAAAATCATAAAATAAACGCCTACTCCTCTTAAGAGACCAAGTACAAATTCAGCTGCAACCCTTACTACCTGAATGGACAGCTAAGCTGGTTACCACCCCAAACAGGTACTATTATAGCTGAACACATACAGTCTCTGAACACAGCAATAAAGTGTTTCGCTTATCTGTTACTCCAGGGTTTGGAAGCAGACGTCCCCGCTTCAGCGAGGCCTTGCATCCTTCCTAGGGGAGCTCAGCCCCACGAGAACTAAGAGACTCTCTCCTCTGTAAGTCGAAAGTTAAGGACAGGACATCCCCCGCTTCAGCATGGTCTTGCGTCCTTCCATCTTCCTGGGATTAACATCACAGGCAGTCAAGCAGGCTCCATGACCACCATCCGGTGGGCCTAGGAGGATGTGCCGGCATCCACAGCAGCGGAGAACTCTTCTCTGTCCCCGTTCTCTGGAAGCAGCAGTCAGTCTCTCTGCATGGCAGCTCTGTGCCTTAAAACACTTCCTTGTTCATTCTAAAACTCCATGAGGAATCAGGAGTTCAGCCTGTGTATTAGTTTGCAGCTGCTGCTGGCTTCTCTAGGGGAATTTCAAGTTGATAAGTTTATTCACTGCACACAGCCCCTACTTCAAGGGCATAAAATTGCGTTTTTAAATACAAAGGGGGTTGTGTTTTTTATCCCTCTGGAGCCACCATAGGAGAGTCAGCTGTGTTTTTGGCACCTAATTACAATGTTTAATGCACTATATTTAAACCCAGTGTGAGGCACACTGTTGTAGGGGCTTGACAAAGGACCAGGAGGTCCAAAAAGTTGCTCCATTTTTTCCTGTACTTCACCCCTAATGTTAATTTGATGCAATAAACCATTTTACATTGGAAACTTACCAGAGAGTGTGAGAGTGCGAGAGAGAGTGCGAGAGAGAGTGCGAGAGAGAGTGCGAGAGAGAGGCAGTTGTATCCGGGACTGGATAGAGCATAAAAATGAGAGAGAGAGCCAATATAGTCAAGTATGTATATTTAGTTACATACAGCACACGTACTGATACTCCTTATGATGTGGCAGATAAAAATGGGCATTTCAGGATAAAATCCTAATCTTTAGCTGCAATACTGGAAACAGTAGCTGCAGGATCCATTGCGCAGTCCACGGAGAGCGCCGTATGCTCTCCGACGCCTATGCTCCACACCCTCTCCTCCTCGATCTCCAAATTTTGCGATGGCCACGTGATGACACTGGATCGGGATATCAGTACCCGGAAGTATCTCCGTCGGTTCAGTCAACAAGACGGATGCGGTGTATAAAGTCCCAATTGCCTTGAATAAGGCATGCAGCAAAAGTACAGGGAAAAGGGAGACCAAAAAGCGCACCAGCACAAACGGAGCAGGAAGAAACCAGAACAAAAAAATGATTAAAAGGGCACTTTAATGTGGCAAAAGACCCATCCAATGCATTTCGAACGTCGCAGCGTTCTTTTTCAAGGATAAAACACAATGTGATAACATCCATTATATACCCTCTTACCTGTGGGCCATTTCGCGCCAAAAATCAGAACCTGATGACGTCATAACAGAGCGACTCAGTGCCGATCTAAGGGCAAAAGGAAGTACCAAAGGCAGTGTGGCCATTTTGGATGTGGGCAAACATAGGAACACAATAACAAAGCTTTATTGACCATTCCAGCAGAACAAAATACATTGCTGCTAACTGGACAAGCATATTTAAACGAAATAAAGCTATATTAAACTAAACTAATGCTTAATAAAGGGTACTATTATATCAAGGAAAAACATGAACAAGGTGGATTAAAAAACTAGCTGTGTTGCAACTAAGTTATATACAAAAAAAAAAAAAAAAAAGTTAAAAATAAAAACCTCTAGACATGATTAAAAAAATGTGCAAGAAAAGTAAATTTAAAGACATATTACACATACATACTGCATAACACAGATTGTGTACCTAAATCATAGGAACCAGGGAAATACAACCATTATAAAATATGAAGTATTATCCACAAGATACATCAAAGAACAATTTAAGCTTACATATTAGCATAATATTTGCATGATAAGGCATAGGTTCAAAGGTTATAATGACAAGAATATAATGTCCAATATAATGACAATTGTCTTATTTAATCTGTATTACCAACTAATTACACCATAATACGTCTATCACAAAAATGTTTACAAAAAATGTGTTAGTTGCCAGTCAATGTTCAAGCCCATAGGGAAGCGCGTTTGGAGAGTGAAAATCCAATACGCCTCCCTACGGTCCAGAAGGTTGATATGATCACCTCCTCTAGATTTAGAAATAACTGATTCAATCCCCAAAAAGGAAAAATTATTAATTCCTCCCTGACCACATTCAGTGAAATGTTTTGAGACTGGATGATTAGTTTCTCTCAATTTTATGAGCCTTAAATGCTCTAACATCCTGACCTTAAGGGCTCTAGTCGTCCTCCCCACATACCTCTTGCCACAACCACATGTTATTAGATAAATCACAAATTGACTTTTACAATTTATAAAACTGTTAATCTTAAATTCCTTATTTGGTAATATATTCACACCATGTGGCGGTGGCAAGGCAAACTGGAAAAAACTTTTGGCAGGCTTCATGTGTTTACATGCACTACAAGAGCCACATTTGAAGGAACCCCTAGTGATAAAAGTTTTTTTGAGACCAGAAGATTTGAGTTCACTTGGTGAAACATGAGATCCAATTGTTCTCGCTCTACGATATACAAAAGTAGGACCAGAATCCACATATTTTTTAAGGACAGGGTCCATGGATAAGACATTCCAATGTTTTGAAATTATAGAGTTTACTTTTCCACTTTGTTTACTAAATTGTGAAATAAAAAGAGGACATTTGTTTTTTAATTCTGTCAGTCCATGTGAGTCCTGTTTAATACCAATTGTCTTAACATTGTTAGCAAGGCGAGAATCTCCAATTGGATGTGTGGGCAACAATGATGCTCTCTCTGTATGTAATGCATTTTCAAATGCAATTGCTAAATGTGATTTGGGGTATCCCCTTTCCAAAAATCTCCTTGTAAGCTCCTCAGACTGAGAAAGGAAACCACTCATAGTGGAACAATTCATATACCTGCATTTGAGCGCTTCAGCTATTTTCCATAATGCAGCAAAAGTAGGCTGATAAAAATCAGGAAATGGACTACCGTAGCCCTACGCGTTCTGCCTCAAACGACTTTATCAAGGGGTATGTGGTCTCACCTGCAGAAAGCTCTTAAGCAGCTGGAACAATGCTGTTATTGGTCACAATCTAAGCCACCTATACCAACCACAAAAGATCTTGACCCAGGTGACACATACAGACAATCAATATCAGATAACAATATTAAGAATCCATACATTGCATTTAATACAATAATATAAAAAATACATTTTAATAAATGAACCAATATCTTAAAAATATGAATGTAAAAAATAATTAATAAAAGAAAAAGAAAGGAAAACATAATAGAATACAGCAATGATTGAATATATTATTAATTTATAAACATAATGAAGTGTATATTAATTAGAGGATCCATGTTGAACTTAAATGGGCAGATATATTATAAACCCTAAGTTAGGAATGCACCCAAATATATGTCTACGTTGAGACCCAAAAGGTACAAGTTTTTTAACAGTGTGTATACACCTGGTCTCTAACTTAGAAATAGCATTTAAGGTATCCCCTCCTCTCCAGTTATATGGTAATTTATCTATCCCCATGCAGAGAATACCTGCGGGATTGCAGTTGTGGAATTCGGAAAAATGCTTGAACAAATTATGTTGTAAAAATCCTTTCTGGATATTCGGGATATGTTCAGCAAAAAGTAGTTTTAATTTCCATGTAGTGCGCCTTATGTACTGCTTATTGCAGGGGCACTCAATAAGAAATATAATATTGGTCGAATCGCAAGTAATTAAATGATCAATCATATGATTTGTCCTTGTATGAGTTGATGTGAAACACTTTGCATTTTTAGACCCGTGTAAATCTAATTTGCACATTTTACGTCTAAGGCATTTAAAAAAGCCTTTGGTATCTAAGAACGTCTTATTAGGAGCTTTTTGATATGACAACTTCAGACAACTAGGTGCTATTTTAGTTTAAAGTGTGTCTGCTTTAGTAAATAATACACGTGGGAAGATGTGATTGAAGAATTGTATCCTTTAAGACCAAAAGCCAATGCTTATTAATGACTTTTTTTTAAATTTCTGAAGCTAAGGGATTAAATTGTGTAATTAAAGGAATATTTATTTTGTTATCAATATCACTTGTGGTTTTTAATTTATTTGAATTATATTTCAGAAGGTCTTTCCTATCTATTTTATGAATTTTTGAATAGGTTTGTTCCAACGTTGCTTTATTATAATTTTTTATTTCACATTTTGTTAACATAGTTTTTACTTGGTCTTCATAAATTTTATTATTGGAGCAGTTTCGTTTTACTCTTCTTAACTCTCTTTGTGGTATATTTTCAAGCCAAGGTTTATAGTGATTGTTATCAGCCTCAATATAGTTAAGGCAACTAACTGGTTTATAATGAGTTTTTGTACAAATTTTACCTTTGTCTATATAAATTAATAGGTCAAGAAACTCTAAATCAGTAGTGCTAAAATTATAAGTAAATTGAAGATTATAACAATTGTGATAGAAATAATAAAACAATGATAATAAAGTGTTGTGATCACCATGCCAAATAAAAAATATATCATCCACATACCTGGTACAGAGCACCAGGCTTGCACCGAATTCATGCTGGGACCAGACGATTTGATCTTCCCACATCCCCATAAAGAGATTAGCATAACTCGGTGCAAACCTGGTCCCATGGCCGCGCCTTTAAATTTTAAACTGTAAAAAAAGTTCTTCATTAAACCAAAAAAAGTTATGAGTAAGAGTAAATGTAATCAATGTGATAATAAAATCAATATGTGTTTTGGTGTAAGTGCCTTCTAATTCCAAAAAATAACGGGCTGCTGTGCAACCGTACTCAGGTTCAATTATTGGGTATAGTGAAGGGACATCACTCATGACTAAATAATAATGATTGTTCCAAACAATATCATTAATTACATTTATAATGTGTGTGGTGTCTTGTTAATATGATCTGAGCTTCTTGACCGATTTCTGCAAAAGTAATCAATATAAGATAAAAGATTTGAAGTGATAGAATTGAAACCAGAAATTATAGGTCTACCAGGAGGATGCAAATATAAATACACAATATAACATATATTACCCCTTTTGAGGAAGAAAAGAATGGGAAAAGAATGGGAAAAGAATGGGAAGCGAAAGTAACTAAATCTGTATACTAGTACTACATACCTAGTTGCTGTGAGATTTGTGTATCCTCTAGCTAGTCAATATCAATGGGTGGACACTTAGAACCCACTAGCTCTATATTAGAATCTGAGCCATATACTGCTGCGGCCAAGTTTATTCGAGCATTTGCCCGTTCTTGGCCGCAGCAGTAGCCTGGCGCGCGCCCGAGAGTGACGGGCGCGCGCCGAAGCAGCGGAAGAGCGCCCTCCGATCGGGGCGCTCTCCCTACCGCTGCCGGGTCCGCCGGGTCCCCCGGAACCCCCTGCCGCTGTCCCGCGATCGCGGGACACCAGGGCTCCCTCGGGGAGCCCCTGGACGCGCGCGTGCAGGGGGCGCATGCTCCCGAAGACGCGTGACCGCGCGTCGCACGCCGAGGGGCGGCCACTAGCAAGCCGGGAAATCTCCCGGCTTGCGGATCTGGCCGCAGTGTGATTAAGTGTGTCGGTAGTGTACTACTCCAGGTGGCAGGATATTTGAAGAGATTCCTGTATATGCATTAGGATTATTTGTGGGTTTTAGTAATCTGGTACGCCCACAGATCTTTTCACCCTGCACCTATAAGCTTTGATCAAGTATACTGTTGCATACTTCACATACTGTAGTGAAGTTGAATTAATTAGGATTACGTTATCCTCCGCATACTCACCAATACAGCCTGTAAAATAATCATCTTAATTATGGGATATAAGCTCAACATTGTGTATAGTAACTCTAATTGAGAAAGGGGTCTCTTTGTTTGGGCACATAGCTATTTGTGTTCTTTTCACAGACACTGTATGTAATTGAGTATATGACTTCACTTCAATGACTGAAAGCGCTAGAAGTTAGGTTTTAATCAGAGTTTTGTTTTCTAAGAATAAGAATATAATAAAATGTATTTTACAATATTAGTGGAGCAGAGTGCATCAAAGGGGATCTTCCTCTCTACACAAATACAGGAATACTATAGAAACATTTATAGATGCTTCACTCACTATATCAGCTGGGGAACGTTTGGAGTCATTGTGTAAGTCTGGCCTCTGAGTCCTGTGTGTCCTTACTGTGTTGGGCAGGTATTTTGTAATAAATATTATGTGTAGAAATAGATACAGATGTTACAATAAGATCATAAAGGGAGAGCATTCATATTTTCTGAATTATTTACAGTGCATGAAGGTATTTATGTGTAATGTGAGAAATACACCGAAGAAAATTCTCGGTTTCCTACAGGAAGGCAATATACAGTGGAATTCCCAGCTCTCCTCCCCATCTAATAAACCCTTTCTTGCTTCTATTGCACTCTATCGCCCTATAAATACCTCTCCTTCTGAAACACTTTGATAAATTGCCTGTGCTAAATGAAAAATCATATAGATAAAAATTCTAAGACGTATATTGAACAAAACAGAAGCCAAGAAACAAACAACACATCTAATGAAACTTTGGCAAAACATTCAGTGTCTTTACAGAGAAGATGGAAAAAAAAATACTGACCAGCACCCAGCAAAAAAGGATAAAGACATGAACAGACCACCAAAAATACAAAAATTATCATTAAAGGAGCAATCCCAGCAATTTTCTATGTGTGTTTTTAAATAAATCAGTTCTGTAGTATTAGCTAATACTTACAACCTTTATATTTATTTTAAAATTCAACTCTTCGTGCCATTTTAATAAGTTTTAATATACTGAGTATCCTTTGATTTCTATAGCAGGCTTTAGCCACCTCCCCAGCAGTGCAAGATCTTTGTAACACTTTCCTGTTTGTGATCATTTGTTGCTGATATTCCCAGCACTTTGAGCTGCAAGCTGTAACAATAGATAATGGTACCATAGTAATATAAGAATACATTGTAGCTGCTGAGTTACCCTGACTGAAGGATTGATTTGAAACTGAAAGGCTGATGGATCAAGGGAGAATGAGTCAATTGGCAGCGTAGGTAATTCGTTTTAAATAAAGGTTATGAAAGGCTGCATATATTAAAACCAAAAAAATGTTATTTTTTTTCATTTTTTTTTCACCCCCTAAAAAACTCAGATCTTTATCAAGAGAACCTTAGTAGAGATATGCAATATTTTCACTAAGGTTTACAAACCTGGGACAAATGTGCCCTTCTATTTCTCAAAAGAAAAGTTTTCAGCACATTAAAGCTGCAGTTCAGTCTTTTTTTTTTTTTTTTTTTACATTTATTTTTTTACTTCAATAGTTTTATGTGTGCAATCTCTAATTACCTAAAGAACAGTATAGCTGCAGCTCAATTCGTTTTCCATGTATTGATAGGTCGAAATTTGGTGACATATTAAAAGCTGGCATTTGTTTATAATCTGCTTGACTGGCAGTGGAAGCTCATGAATATTCATGAGCACTGCTGCATTGACAAGTGCTAGAGGGAGGGCAGGGCTGACAAAGGGGTGTGCCAGAGCTTGTGACAGGACAAGAAGGGGCAGTGCCTTAGCAAATGGCTGTTAAAATAGAATACAAGAAAATTGGTCTTTCAAAGTTGTTTTTTTAAAAACAGAAAATGCTAAAAGTATTTTTTCTTACTACAGAACTGATTTATTAAAAAAAACAAACATGCAGGATATTGACTGAACTGCAGCTTTAAGTTGATTTCATATTGTCACGTGAACCCTAAGTAACGCTTTAGATATTGTCACTTTGTCAAAATTCTGGTGAAAAGTGGCAACATTCTGGCATCATTTGAGGTGGGTCTGTTTGCTACAATGTAGTGAAAATGCAACAGTTAAGACCAACCTGTTGTACTTTCTATTTACCCATCCTCTCTACCTGGAGTAGGTACCACTCCAACGGCGATTCTGGATTAACCTACAGTATATGGTAGTTGTTCTCTCTCCCTGTTCCCGGTATTATTTTTTCTGGAGCACCAAACTATCTCCTTAAATAAATAATAATAACGTTATTTATATACAGGTAGTGCTTTTCTCTCAATGAAACTCAGCGCTTCACAGTTACAAAAAGAGAAGAAAACATTTAAGGTTATAAAAGAGACCAAACACAGGGAAAGATACAATACAGGATGGGATGGTGCTGTAACGATTAAATGATGAACAGGTTGTGGTTCGTTAATGAAATGCCTGGGTCAATAAGTAGGAGTTAAACCTGTTTTTATAGATTCCCAGAGAGGGGGCCTCTCGAAGTGTACTGGGCAGACTGTTCCAAAGAGTGGGAGCCCCGTGGCTAAAAGCTGGGACCCCAAAGGGAGTCAAGGAGATTCTGGGAACTGTTAGGAGTCGTTCCCCTGCAGATGGAAGTGAGCGAATGGGAGTGTAGGAAACTAGAAGCTCTCTCAGATAGCTGGAATCCTGGTCATGTAGTGCTTTGAATGTCAGCACGCCAGTCTCAAAATAAATTCACCATTTTACAGGTAGCCAGTACAGAGACCGGTAGAAAACAAATAGGTAGCGCTAATATACAATAAAATATTAAATGAGGGCAGCCTAGATATAACTCTGACCCCAGGTCAGATAGGTGCATTGGGAAAGGTATTATATCTCTGGCGCTCAACAAGGACAGGTGAAATTGAAATAAATTCATACCACCAGATAGTGGTGCTGGCAGAACCGATGATGCTCTCCACGTGGAGCAGTCAAACATGAAATATAAAAAAATAAGAACACATAGTGTAATACTATAAAACACTCAATGGACATACAGACTAACCAAGACTAGCAACTGTTGCTGAAACAGACAGGTGACTGGTAAAAAACACATTTAATAGGCATATAATAAAAGAATAGAATGATCACAATAAATGAAAACGTGATATAAGGTCCCACTGAATAATCCTGCTGGGGCTGAAGTGTCCGCTTACCGGAATAAAGATGACAGCTCGCAGTGGATAATTAGAGAGTATCCCCTCTCATAGAACGCCGGTCTACTCCATGCGCCCCTCACTGGCACCGGCCGCGTGTTGATGTAAGGCGTCGGCTTCCAGATGGAGCAATTAGCCCTGCTCTCGCTGGAACGGAATACTCCAACTCTCTGTGTCTCCTCCATCCTCCGTCTGTTGCACATGCGCAAAAACGCGCAGCTGCAGATTCGCCAAACCCCTCGCCTGTAGTGTGTGGGGCTTGTGGCGGCAGATTCGAAAGTACTCCGAACGGATGGGGACAGCACGGCAATGGCATGCGGGGAAAAGATCAGTACCTTGCTGCATCATTCTGGACCACCTGCAGGCGGCACAGCTCTTTTTACGGAAGACCAAGGTAGAGTGCATTGCAGTATTCCAGGCGTGAGGACACAAAGGCATGGACAAGTGCAGGGAGATTCTCTGGGGGGGATCAAGTGCTTAATCCTGGCTATGTTCTTTAGATGAAAGAATGAAGATTTGATCACGACTGATACCTGATGTTTAAGGGTCAAGTCGCAGTAGAGGACAACGCCAAGATTCCGCACACGGACAGAGAAGCACAAGATTTACATGGATCACATTCGTGAAATAATGACCAATCCTCTGCTTCTCCTGCATAGAAAACGAAGACATACATTAGATTGTTGGAGCTCTAGAACAGTCACAGAACCTTGCTCACCTTGTTGCCCAAACACCTTGCTCCAAAACATCAATGGAAAACCTATGCTACTGTATGACGAAGAACTCCCAGTTGGGTTATAGGATAATTGGGGTCTGGGGACTGGCACCTGACAAAATCAGCATTGCAGACACAACAAAAGTATGAGTTTTAGCATCTTTTTAAGGTGCTCCTTTTTCTAAGACTAATACTCAGAACACTCTACACTGCAAGATGTTCAGAGAAACAACTGCACAAGGAACCACTGGCTTGTGCCTTGTGGGGGTGCGAAGTGACCGCGTGATTATGTTATTAAACTGACACCTTTCAGACTTTGTAATCCTACCGCGAGAGTCAGTTGGCAAAATTAATAACGATGATCAAAACCCATGAAAGCCCTTGCTAATGATGAGACAAAAAGAACACATCCCACCCATCTAGCCGGGGCTGCTAATCTTCTTTCATGTCCTAATCTCCTGACACACAGAGTTTGATCTGAAATAAGCTCTTAATAATGAATAATTTGGCACTGGATATGATTCTGCGAAACAGAAATGAGATGATTAGAGCACAGCTCTGAGATATATGTATGTATCTATATGAGCACACACCTCGCTATTTCCGTCGCAGGGGCTCGTGGCACCGAGACCTTTTCTACATTTATGCTGCCACCTTAAGGATAAAAGTCAGAGTGTCACCTCCTACAGAAGTGATCAAGAAAGAAGACTCACATACTGTATAAAGAAGACCACAGATAGGTGCATATACTTGCTTTACAGCATAACAGCGCAGAATACCGTGCTTTCCACTGCGGCCAGGAATTCTGCGTAATGCAAATAATGAGTGCATCCCTTTATACTTCTATCCACCTTAACCTGGATCCCTTTAAGCTAAACTCTGCTCTGTAACACAACTTTAAAGCTGCAGTCTAAGCAATATCCTATGTGTGTTTTTGTTTAATAAATCAGTTCTGTACTATTAGAAAATACTTGAAACATTGTTTTAAACAACTCTGAATTGCATTTGTAATGTATTATAATGTAACAAGCATTTTTTGTTTCTATAGCAACCATTTACAAAGTCACATCCCCATCCTCTTCTGAAACAGGCTTTGGCACACCCCTTTTTGAGCCCTGCCCTCTCCCTAGCAGTGCACCAATTGTATCTAGTGACTGCCTGGTCACATGATCTTCCCCACAGAACTTTGCATCTTCGGAACTCTTCCGCTGCACTGACAGCCATTTTGTGAAACCCCGAGCTTAATCTTCACCAATTGAGAATAGGACAACAGATCAGCTACTTAGTTTAATACTTATTGTGTGGATTGTATTGATGCACATATTGAAAAGAAAAATAATAATAAAAATAATAATTTAAAAAAAAATGCAGCTTGGATTGCTGTTTTAAAGCAAAGCACGGACCAAAGAAGTGCTTTTCTCCAAATCCATTACCCTTTTGATTTGGGGCTTTTTGCTCAGCCCCGTCACTAGGTTATGTGACACCCTTAGGAAAGCACTAATAAGAAAGCCCCCATACAAAAATGTCCCCCCCGCAAAACAACATGTCCCCCAAAAAATGTGTTGAACATGTGAAGAAGATACCTGTGAGTTTTGAAGAGCTCTTTACACATTAATGAGACCTGTGAGGTTTGGAAATCTCTGTAGACGTGAAGAAGAGACCCGTGAGGTTTGGAAATTTCTGTAGACGTGAAGAAGAGACCTGTGAGGTGTGGAAAGCACTGTACATGTGAAAGAGACCTGTGTGGCTAGGAAAACTGTGTACACTATGGGGCCGATTCACAAAGCAGTGAGAAGTGGTTTTAAGTGCAATAAATGCCCTTATAGCGGGATAATGCCTGCTCTGCTATTGACAAAGCGATGATAACAGTGCATTATCGCGCTAAAATGGCTTTTTATCACCAATAAACAATCAGTGAAGAGAGAGAGAGAGAGAGAGAGAGAGAGAGAGAGAGAGAGAGAGAGACTATGATATGAATGAGAATATGAATGAGAATACAGATTTGCATTCAGTCATGTGGTGATATCAGATCATACAGAATGCAACACCAGTAATTAGACATTAGTATATATGGACATATTCCCACAGCCTCAATATCACTGTAGATGTAGTCACAGTAATCACAATAATCACAATGTTATTGGTGGTGTGCAGCAATACCGTCTATGATCGTAACCAATGCCCATCTGATCATACTCTATGTGCGCTTCACATCGGCGCTACAAACACCCACTACCCATCCGACACATCTACCCCCTAGCAAGCCGGAACAGTCTCACCCATGACCTCCACGACGTCAACGCGATGACATCATACCCGACGTACGTTTCACTCTTGGTCCTGAAGATTTAATCCCTGCCTCCTCGAGGTTTGAGAGAGATAGAAAAGAAGATGATGCTATAGGGCAGGGGTACGCAAACTGGGGGCGTGAGATTTTCCAGGGGAGCGCGTCGGTTGCAGAGGCATTTCAATGAAATGCCGGGGGACCGCGCTAGGCCTCTGTATCTTCTCCTACCTGGTCTATGGCAACGCGTTGCTATGGTAAACCAGCGTCAAATGACGCCGCATTGCCATGGCACATGACCCCGTGACATAATTTGACGCTGGAGACGAGCAGGGGGGGGGCGGTTAGGGGGCACGAGCAGGGGAGGAGAGCAGGCAGGGGGCACAGGAAGAAAACATTGCACACCCCTGCTATAGAGGGGGCAATCCAGGGTCCAGTTAAAAAACAAACAATGCTAAATATTAATCAGAATTTTACAAGAACGAATGCATACGCTCAGTAAATGTGGTTAAAAATAGAGCAGTGGCAACATTTTCTATTCGCTAACAGCTGTGTGGTCTAAAATTAGGTTTTGTTCTATCTTCAATTCTTAGTAGACAAGTGTGCATATTAGAAAACCACAATGACTTCAGTTCCCTAGGGAGGCAGGCTCAGCAGTCCATAGACTAGTGTGGCAGGTTTTCAGGAGAGCAGTATGATGCCCCTGCTGCTAACCATGTTAAGAACGGTATCGTAGGTATATCTCCAACTCTGCTTTCAAAATCCCACTTTGCATTTATCATTGTCCTGCTGCATTTTGAAATGCTACTGAAAACAAGAGTTTGGAAACTGTGTTCAAAATGTGATGGAAACAGTAAGAACTGTCAGCACATTTCAAGTACAATTATAAATAACATTATGACTTTACTGTAGTTACATTGTGGTTAGAAAGAGAAACCTTTAATTTGACCTTATAATATGCGTAATGCGGAAGTAGAGATGGGTGAATTTGCCCCAATACGTTTCCTGGATTTTCGTTGATGTTACCCCCAAAATCCGTTTCGCGATGTAAAATCCTCAAACAGGTTTGGGCATTTTCAGTCCGCACGGATTAATCAAAATCTGTCATTGAATACAAATCGTGGATGAATTTGAAAAATCCAATCCGTGGATTCGGCAATGCTGAATCCGTGGATTGGATGCTACAAATCCGTCCACGGGATGCGGAGTGCATTGGTAATAATAATGTTAAAATCTGGAAACGCGAATCGCCCGTTTTGACATTGATCTGCTGCAATCCACGGACCAAAGGAACCAGACGATCTCTCTGTACAAGTGCGGCCCTTGTGGCTGGTGGGAACCCGCTGATTAGCACTCCTCGGCCTCGCTGCAGCAGGGGGAAGTGGTTTCATACTGAGGCTTTACCTCCATTATAGGGAGCTTGGGAGGAGGGTTGCAGCATATCTTTATGACATCCATTAGCTGCCATTTAGCTGTTTTACATCATTTGCATATTGTTATACCCACTGTCCACCAGTTTTGCATTACACTAATGAGGCTGTCTAGTCCCGCTGGATGGTACCACATTTGTGTACCACAGTCCTATTATTGACTATTTGCAGTGATATACTATCTCACTTGATCTGTACCAATTGCGTGAGGTTGCTGCTGTCCCATTATTCACTCAGTAGTAAAGTGCATTATATCAACACCTCTTACTATTGTATTTGTGAACCATATAATAAACTGTCAGTTACCAATGCTGCCAATATACAGTGCATCCCAGTTATTCTCTAAGGTTCATTCCAAGTGCTAATTTAGCCTATATTATTGTAGCTATGTCTCTCCAAGAAGTGGGATTTATTATTTCAGTATTCATTTTATTTTGGTCAAAGGTTTAATATACACATTAAAAGTTATATTTTATTCAGTGGTGTCATAAAAGTGATTTTCTTTCGGTGGACATATCTTTGCCCCCCAATTTGTTCTGACATTACATTTAATCACAATTGCACCTACTTCACACATTATTAGTAATATATATATATACTCCTTACATATTTGGCCACTAGTTGATCAACTCCTCCCTTGTTCTCTGCAATGTAACTTCCACTTTGAACGAGTTTCCCCATAGATGATGATGTCACAATCTGAAATGAAATAATCTTTGCACTGATCCTGCACATCAAAGTCGCTTGATCTGGATAACCACTCCTCGAGGTGCAGCACAGATATGAACAGAAGTCAGAGAAGCTAGGCATGTAGACAGAAGTTCTGCTGACTAGAACTGGTATATGTTTACAATGCAACGTCACTGGTCTTAGGACCCTGGACTTGTATAGCCCAGTCTCCTGGGACTATTATTTCTAGGCCTTATAGCACTGTAAGTCCCCTTTAATAAGTGGTCAGTGTTAGCAGTAGACTATGCTAGGTGTGTTATATTGTTCTTTGTACATGTTCAATAAAGTTCAGGGCTAGCCTGTGATTGTAAGGGGGTCTATGACAGTGAATAGGCCAGCTTACTAGCCACTCCCCAGGGAAGGAGGGGTTCTTCTTCGATGTAGTGTGTGGAGAGTTCTAGAAGAGATGTCAGAATGTGCAGATAGTGCTCCTGCTAGAGGAGTGTATTAAGGCCTAGTCCCTAAGGGATAGGGTACAGACGATATGTGATCCAGTGCATATACCTGGTGGCTGAATAAACCTCAGTCATACCAACAACTGGTGTAGTCCTTGAAGCATGGCTAGTGATAACGGAAGATGTGTTCATGAGGTGCATCCTGAAGCCTCAGGTTCCTCTTAGACTTGAGGCGCTGACCACTAAAGAATCACTGTGAGCCTGTCCTGATGTCCTCCCTATACCATTGCAGAGATCTCCTGCCTCCTGTTTACCACCTGGTATGATACAGCAGCCATAGAACACACTGGTAGCAGCACATTTCTCAGAGAGGGAGGAAAAGAGGGCTACGCTTGTAAGCACCTAAATGCCATATATATCTGAACTGTAAAACACACTGCTATAGTTACATTACCCTCCAGTTACATCTCACTTGGATTCCAACACAATTTATGGATTGTACTGAGACTCTAAAACTAGGAAGTGTTTTACTAGCGACTGCTAGGGAGGTATAACTCAAAATAGTTCAGTGTTTATAGCATACAATACACTTGACAGACTTAGGGGCTGTTTCTATAAACTCCGAAGCTGCCGCTCGCAATACTTGCATTGACTCCGCCTTGGAGTTTATAGATTTATACTGATAGATGATAGATTTTGTTGTGCCACAAGATTGTTGATCCTCTGTTTTGAGTTGGAGGCAGAAAGATGCTACTTTCTATACACTTTCAGGTGCCTCCCTAGTCCCTATGGCTTCCCCAAGGAGCGAGCTTGAGTCTAAATGAATATATCGAAGGCTGTACAAAAACAGCTCAGCTGTCTGCTCTGCCTGCAAACCATACATCATTTTCCATTTAAATGAGCAGCATCGTGGGAGCTGAAGGTAAAAAAAAATAAAAGAAAAAAATCATTGTGAGAGTTTGCGAGCTTTCATGCAATGTGTAACAGTGGGAGGTGAGGTGGTTACAAAGATGCCCTAGAGGGATCTATAACTGTTATTTATTATTATTTTTGTAGCTTCAGGAAAAATGAATATCGTACACCTGGGCAAGATCAAACTTGGATTTTAATGTTAGGTTTAGTCCCAGTAGAAACATGTCTGAGCCCACATTACCCTGTTAACATTGAAAACCCTCATTTTCCACTCCAAATGTGATCTGTTTAGTGTTCTGCTTAATCCTCAGAGACAGTTTGTTTCGGCTCTGTGAATAAGACAAGAAAAGACAAACTTTAGTTCTCAAGAGTTAGCAGGAAACTACAATTGAGCTTAAGAGTTCATTTCGGGAGGAAGCTACCAAACACTGAGCGCCAAGTCCTTTTGGACACTGAAGAGAGCAGCCTGCATACTTACCCATTTAAAAACAAGTTGCAAGGCAATTTGTGCTATCACATCTATGTATCAACATAGAGAAGAGTGTGTTTAGATGCACGGCACAATTTTTTGGAGCAGAGTTATGGCATCTGTAATTAGAATTGTTTCTTACATCTGTTGCAGAATGTAATCCTTACGCCACTTCACCTATGAAGAATTTCATTATAATCTGTGCCCCATGCAACTCCTCCCCAACTCCTCCTACTGACACCCTCCAAAGTGCAATCTAGAGCAGACAGGGCCGAGTTGGAGCAAAATTCTTTGATACAGGGTGTAAATTACTTTGTTTTGCACCAAAATCTCCTTGATACATAGGGGCACATGCATCAAGTGCCAGTACACATTATTGCTCCCGTTCTAATGTTACCTCCCATTCAAATCAAGTTAACGGTGTTAACGATCCCATTCGATTCCCATTCAAGTCAATAGGAGTCAATGCTGGAATGGGTGCGATTACCTGTATCAGCACTTGATGCATATGCTCCAAAGACCCTTACATGTGTCAAATTATTTAGAGTACCATGACGGCTGGTACTTGTCAGGTATGGGAGAGTCACATGCTGCAATGTAATTCTGCAGACTGCACTAGTGCTGCCTGAAGTCTACCTAGTTACCAAGTGATATTGAAAAAGTCTCTTATTGGTAGTCTGGTCAAGGTAAGCCAACGGTCACATAACCACAATTCATATGGCAACATATAAGATCTGATTTAGGCGAGTATATTATGAACATTAATTTGAAGAGAGTTTGGGGTGTAAATCAGAGTGCCATGTCTATTCTGATGGCTAAATAATGGATTATTCTTAGCCTAATATGCCATGCGTGAACAAGGAGCACCAAAAATGGTGTCACGCTTTTGAAAGGTTTTGATATTCTTTCTAACGTACGTATAGTGTTGATCAAGTATCGACGGTATTAACCTATGAACCGTTAGCCACCTAGTTAAAGAAAATGTTGTTCTGTGAAAGAAACAAATGATTTTTCTTAATATTTTCATTAGTTATCAATTAAATGTTAAGCTCTTGAGAGAAGATAATCTTTGTGCATTCACAGCTCTATATGTAAATTAACAACTTTAATGGTTCGTTACACCACTGTCTAAGTGAAATCCAATGTGGGAGGTAAATGCTCATTTTTGTTCACTACATAGAGCATAATGACATGTGCTAGAAGAGACATCTCTATCCACCTAAACATATCCTTATTATTACAGTCCTTGTTTCCCACCTCGCTTTGCGAGGACTGTCTAAGTAGAAGAGTCTGATGCTATACTGAAGACTATCTTAGGAAGGCATTTTCCCTAATTATTTGTCAGCCTCAGCAGCAGTCTCCAGGGAGCCAGATCATAGAGCTGTCAGTCTTCAATGGAATCAATTATTTAACCCCTCCACTAGCTCCCCCCTAGCAATATCCCTGGCAATGGTCCTCATTATGAAGTGCCCCAAGCTCCTGCATTCCCATGTGTATTCAGAAATAACAGCGTCTTGTCTTTTAGCCAAGAGACCAAGATGTGCTGCTGCTTTAAATAATCAGATTTTCCCAAATAACACCACATGATACAACTGGCATGTACAGCACAAGGCTAATTGCTGCACGTTTGCTTATGAGTAGGTGTCACTCATACAGTATCTCTCTTATACGCTAGCAACTTGCAAGCAGCTGTTACACATTACTTTGCTCGTCTTAAATACTCATTGCCTCCCTTGTCTTCTGATGCTTTATACTCCCCCTTTTCCCATGGAAGTCAGATGCTTTTTGCAAGAAATTAGGCAGTTGAATGTTTCCTGCAGTCTCTTAGTTGCCAGTCACTTTACAAGACACCACATACAGCAACTAAGAGTCAACTTTTAACGAGACTACTGGAAATGGCATGTTGCTAATTTTGTGTGATGAAAGAGAGCTTTTATGTTCTGTAAAGTGAGAAACGATGTGGGTCTTCTATATTGAAGGGATCCTAACATGTAACAAATTTTCCATCCCCGTGGAGTATTTGTACCACTATGAACAGCACAACAGAGATTCGAACAAATGGGAATTTCTATTAATCTTTTATGGTGTCAGATATTGGTACAGAGATGTCGAGATTGGACATTTACAAGACGTTTGGTGACTGTACTTTTATGTGCCCTATTACAAAAAAGTAATGTAAAAATGCAAGTTTATTAAAACCAAATGTTAAAAAAGCGCCTTTTGCATGGTATTGCTTCACTGCTGCCTATAGACATACCACACTTACTAGTATGTCATTTATTTAATTTTAGAATTTTTTTTATGTGGATATTACATGGTTTACTTTTTTATGTGGTGTTATGAACATATTTTCAATCATAAAATAACAAATTAATCTGAGAATAATTATTTACTTTATAGAATGCCTTGCCTCTAAAGGGGTTGATCTGACAGCAGCTAAACACCCGCAGAAGAAAAATATCGCGGTAAGGATATTTTTCCAAACATATGAATGTGAGAGACTAAGAGATTCACCCATAAATGTAATGCACAAAGGCAGAAATAACCTTGAGAGCGGTGCAATAAGCTGCTGTAACATTGCTCTATGACCTCTATGGAGGCTGATTCATACATCCTTTTGTCTGTCCACTATACCTTAATAAGGCAGCAAGCTATTATTGGAAAAAGCAACTACTATGTGCTCCCAAACGCCAGGAAAAAAAAACATTATTATCTAGCTCTATGCATTCATGTATGATCATTTTGTAGAAATGATGCTTAAGTGCATTCTGAAAATAAATAATATAATAATAGACTGGTGCTCATGAATTGAATTGCACTGCAAAGATATTAACACCTTTGCTGTCGGGAATTCTGCAGTGCATAGAGGCACATATGCTAAAGTATTTTACCTGTGTTAATGTGCTAGGCAACCATTTTCCTCCACTTACTATGCACCTTTTAATTCACCCGGTCTAATGTCTTTCTGAAAAACATGTATGAATATAGGTATGTATGAAACTTTAACACTTTTGATACAATTATGAGGGTTACAGTTTAATTACTTTGGCTAGAAGGCATTCATACAGCTTGCTTTATACATATACATTATTACAAATACAACTTGGTTACTTATTATTTACTGTATTACAAATATATTATGTATATTTTATTCACCTATTATTTAATTCAAAGCACATATTTCACTGCAATAGGACATACATTACTGTGAAGGACGAGCTTCCATATAGGGGACTTCTATCTCTTACTAGCTGTTACTAGTTTCTATAGTTGCACTTGGTTTCTCCTTCAACACAATTCTCTTGCTTTGCTTTTTTTTTTTTCTCTTCTCTTTAATGCCAATTGTATATTAACATGTCTATCGCGTCTCAGCTGTCTCTGGTGCTGACTGAGAATAGGATCTCTAGACTACTTCAGTCTTGTGCGTGCCCTGATTTATCTATTTCTGAGCTAGTCAGACAGTCTTAAGGACCCATTAACAAGAATCCTCGGAAGGGGTGAACTTCAATGATTAGGCGTACGATAGCATTCACAGAGCACAGACCCAGAATTTTATAGTCTGTCGTTATTAAAGCTGTCTGAAGATTAATAAATATAATTTAATTAAAAAAAGTAGGAAGCTTTAAAGCATCATTCTTTTTCAAGGCATAATAAATTGACTACAATCTTTACAAGACTCTGTTTCAAGTTTATACTGAGATGCTGTTCACTTCTAGCCCACTATTGCCCCTATGTAACATGCTATGAAGCCATCTTCCAACTTCTTTGAGAAGATTTAAGCCCAGATAAAATGCTCCAATCTTCCTGTAGTGTTTAGCCTTAAACCAGGGTTTGGCAACCTGCTCTTTCCGCACCAGCTGGTGGCTCTCCCCCATCCATGTGTTCTGGTGGGTGGGGCCCAGCCGGCTGGCGCTGGAGTTGGGCCTCTTGTTGATGCCAGTCTCGGCTCTCCCCAGCTGCGGGCCTGACTCTCTCCTGCACTGTCCCATGTCAGGCCTCTCTGTGATATCGGTGCGTGCCAGCGTGGTGAGCTGGGGAGAGCTGGGCCCAGCGGCAACAAAAGACCTGACTCCAGTGCCAGCCAGGCCCTCCCGCAGCCTCCAGCAGGACAGTGAGGGTGGCCCGCAGCAGCGTGGGAGGGAGGCAGGCCCAAGTTACGTATGTATGTATGTATTATGTATGTATGTATGTATTTATCTAGGGGGGGTGTGTGTATGTATGTATTTAGGGGGTAGGGTATGTATGTATTTGATGGGGCTGTAGTGTATGTATGCATTTGAGGGGGCTAGTGTATGTATGTGTTCGAGGGGGGGGGGGCAAGTGTATGTATGTATTTGGGAGGAGGGACATATCCCAAATGTAGTGATTATTCACCAGAAATTGAAGCCATGCTGCCCGCTCACATATAGCTCTCAGGGTTTTTAAACCCGCCTCCCCCCCCCAGTAATAGAGACTCTGCTGGGTTTGATTCCTATGATAGACCTATTTTTCTCCATTTATTTATTTATTTACTTACGTATATGTGTGGAGGGCAGGTTTTTTTTGAGTGTGTGTGTGTGTGTATGGGGGGGGGGGGTGAATTGAGTGTGTTGGGGGATTGAGTGAGAGGGGGAAGAGTGAAAGAGTAGGAAAGGGGAGTCAATAAATACACAGGACCAGCATATTTTGATTTATTTTGTGATTTTTGCTTAAGGGTAGAAATGCTAAATGACAAACTGATTTGCACAGAAAACAATAAAAAAATAAAGGAACTTATTATTGCGAGATGCATTTTATTCACCCACATATTTTTTCCTTTCCCTAAATCTGATTGAAGTAAGTTTGTTGTATTATACAACATACATACATACTCTACAAGATACAGTATATACCTAACACTCCATTGGCCTGGCATATCCACCTGACTCCACAGCCCTGTGGCCTACTGGGGGCTGTAGTCCCCGCGGAACCATCTTATCTAACATGGCGGCGCCCTGAGCGCTCTCTTCTCCGGAGCTCCGGCGATGCCCTCGCCCAGCGCGACGGCCCCCTGCAGCAACCCTCTTGCTCCCGAGCTGCAGCGGAGGTAAAGTCAAACCAGGGAACCCAGGCCACATGTTAAATACATTTGTTTAGTTTATAATTACCTGCGTCTAGCCAGTGCGCTTGGAACAAAGTAATGAAGTGTTTCAGTATAACTGAGAACATAACAATGGCGATGAGCAGTGTATCCCCAGAATTAAGGACGGATAACTGTTTCAAGACAAAAAACCTCTATCAAACAAAATCAGCAGCAAACAGTGAGTATACTGTAACTGAAGATTAAAAGTGCAATAAGTCTGCAAATTGAGCAACACTGTGCAGTGAGAAAACATGGACAGTGTGGCTGCAGAATTGAAATGTTCGAAAAAGAAGAAAGTGCTAATATAAAGACGCTACAGAATTTTTTTTAATGAAGATAAAGCAAGTGTTGGAGAAACTACAGTAGTTTGAGCTATAGCTGGTGTAGCACTGTTTCCCTCTGAACACAGAACTACAGTACTAATGCTGTTTATAAACCTGTTGGCTCACAGGCCCGAGCCTCTCCCTTTTCTTCATGTTTTCCCTACACCTCTATTAATGAGCATCAATGACCTGAGTACAGGCTTGTACTCACCTTCATAAACCTGGACCCTTCAACTAATGTGCATTTAAGTAAAGATTAATGAAGACCAAGCTATGTAGCTTTTATTATTTTATCTACGGAAAAGCACTTAATTGAACTTTGAGCACTGGCAGAGAAACCTTTTCTCTAAAACTATCTCTGCCACGGAGAGCCTGGGGCAATATATTTATACCAATTGGTGCAGTGCCTCCACCTGGGAGGGATCCCAACAGAGTGGGAGGAGCCCCTTACTGGACACAACCACAAGAATACTGACTGGCATAAACAAAACGGTCTTTACTGAATGCACATCTATATCACTTACCATTCTATAATTGTCATAAACAATACTCTCCCTCATAGAAAGTATAACCCTTCCCCCACCACTGTGTACCCCCACACCGTGTCCACAGTAATGTCTGAGGCCCTTGGCCACTCTGTCCCTTAAGTGTCTCAAGTGTAACCCCCACTTTATTAGGCGTGATCAGTGCCTGGTATACCGGTATGTTGGTGCATGTAAGATACAATACCTGCCCAGTGCAACGGCACCTGAGCCCGTAAATATCTTCGAAAAAGATCCGCCGACCTCCTGCGTGATGTCCTGGTTTCACCAGCGCTGTGATCCATCAGGGGCGATCACATCCTGAAGATAGTCTTACTCTCCCGGTGGAGTAGGCTTGATCCCAAGCCTCTTTGCGGGAAGCGCAGCGTCCGCTGTATCCCTTACTGCCACTATATATATATAACTAAGGGACAGGGTCCCTAACATATGGCCTGCCCTGAAGCACAACAAGCTATATGTGGCTCAGGACCTAACTGGGGTCTTGGGGGGGGGGGGGGGGGGGCACACGTACACAAACACACACACGTATACACACACACACGTATACACCCTCATTGGTCCTTTGGCCCGCCCCCGCACACCTCTCATTGGCCTGAGGCGGAGTGACGGGCCAAAGGACACACAGGGACACAAACACACACACAGGGACACACACACACACAGGGACACACACACACACACACGTAGACACACACACACACACACGTAGACACACACACACGTATACACACACACGTATACACACACACGTATACACACACACACACGTACACAAACACACACACGTATACACACACACACGTATACACAAACACACACACGTATACACAAACACACACACGTAGACACACACACACACATAGACACACACACACACACACACACACGTAGACACACACACACACACGTAGACACACACACACACACGTACACACACGTACACACACGTACACACACACATGTATACGTAGACACACACACACACACACATGTACACGTGCACACACACACATGTACACGTAGACACGTACACACACACACACATGTACACTCACACACATGTACACATACACACACACATGGAGACATACACTCACACACGTATACACACACAGTTATACATACACATAATGTATACACACACACATGTATACACACACACATGTATACACACACATGTATACACACACACACGTGTATACACACACACGTGTATACACACACACGTGTATACACACGTGTATACACACACGTGTATACACACACACATGTGTATACACACACACACATGTGTATACACACACGTGTATACACACGTGTATACACACACAAACATGTTGTATACACACAATGTATACATACACACACATTTATACATACACACACATGTATACACACACATGTATACACACACATGTATACACACACACATGTGTATACACACACAAACATGTTGTATACACACAATATATACATACACACAATGTATACATACACACACATGTATACACACACATGTACACATACACACACACACACATGTATATACACACACACACACATACAATGTATACACACAAACATGTATACACACACACACTATCCCCAGCACCACCACATCAGCACACCGGTATCCCATGCCCCCCCAGCACACTGGCATTCTCGGCTCCCCGCCATTCTCAGCCCCCATCAGCACCCACACATCGCCACCTTTGCACCTCCCCCATCGGCACACCCACATCCGCACCCCCACATCAGCACCAAACCCTCCCAAATCAGCACACCCATACAATCACCATCAGTACAGCCACAGCAGCACTACCACCGCACACCGCCATGGGCCGCGTGGACCACTCCCCACCCAAATGCCACACCCACACCACAAACATCCCGGGCAACGCCGGGGCTCTCAGCTAGTATATATATATATATATATTTGTATGACATGTAATGAAAGGGTTAAGTCATATTCTCAGTACAATCACCTGGATCTGGGTACCACTATGGATCTGCCCTTTTCTTTGTAGGCTATTCCCAGAAATAACACTATGATAATAGCGGTCTGGATATGAGTAACGGCCGGATTTTGGGGTGACCTAATTACCGTAAACGTTATTTCCATGCGCTAACATTAAGGGAGATTTGTACATATATGATGTTAGCTTTTTAAGAAAAATAGCACAGGATTACAATGTATTAGTGTGTCTGTGTGTGTCAATCTGTCAATATGTACATGTGTGAGTGTCAGTGTTAGTGAATTTGTGCAGTGGGGTAAAGAGCATTGTGTTTGCATTAGGAGTAAGCAGTTATACAAATGGCAGAGCTGCCCCCTAGCAGTGAAGAGTAAGGCCGCGTCCATGTTTAGTGCTTGCGGGCAGTGTGCCTCCACTCGGCACTGAGCCCCTACAGCCGCAATGAGAGCGGCTTTAGTAGGGGCTCGCTTACGCTTCCGCAAGCGCGCGGAAACGTAGGTCTTAAGGAAATTTTACATTTCTCCACTTGCCGGAGCGCAGGGCCGGTCACGTGAGCGGTTCGCCCAATGAGGGCGAACCTGCTTCCTGACGTCACTGGCCCGCCCGTCGACACGCCCCCGACACGCCCACGGACGGCACGCTGTCTAAGGCCAGGGAAAGCACCCGCTTTCCCTCAGCCTCAGCGCGCCTCCGCCCGTCAGCAGTAAACATGGCCGAGGCCTTATACTGTAACTCCCCAGGGTTTAAAGCTCGGCCCGGCCCACTTTCCAATTAGCAGTTATTATCATGTCCCTGTGAATCACAGACCCAGTATGGTCTTTCTCCCTCCAGCAGAAAAGAGGGAGGTGCATGAGAATTGTGCCAGGTAGCGTAAGGACCTGCAGATTGGGTATGCCGTGAAGTGGCTGCAGGCTTATAACCATTAAGGCAAAGGGTTTAACTAAATGACCCTTTTCCATGAGCAGATAAGCACTGAGGTATTGCACTATATGTTGTGGCATTTTGTATGATGCGCTGGCCTTTCTGTTTTTGTTTGTTACACTGTATGTTACAGAATATTTCTGCTGTCTGACCCCCTGCCCTCACTGCAGATAATACCACATTGGGAACACACACAAATAACAGCAGAGCAGGGGTCTCCTGTGTGCATGAGTATCTTTACAGCCACTGGGGGGAAGTCATCCTGTAGTGTAGCCCAATTATTTCTACTTCACTGTGGAAAATGGAGAAAACGCTTTTAGACAAAAAGATGACAATAAAGATGATCCCAGATTACAAAGTGAGGAACTGGGCAGTCAATGTTATAACTCTCCAAAAGATGTGTTCTGCCCTCATGTCTAATTAGAAGTGATATAAAATACGGGGGCTCAGGGAACCGTGATGTACCTGCAGTCATCCATCACCCATCCAGAGCAAAGGGGCACAGGAATATGTTAGCCACATACTGTATCTTGTTCAAAAGCAATAAGCAATGCAAGCATGGCTTTGTTATTTCCAACCGTCAGAGGAGCCTGAGGAGACTCTGTGTGAGGATATGTATTGTCAAGGAATGAATGCATAATTACTTACAGTACCTTGCAAGGGGCTTTAAACTCGTGAGCACCTTGTATCCTCCTGTTGTGAAGGTCCTGAAGAATATGTAGAAAGTTCACAATCGGAGGACGATCATGACTGGCACATGAGATACAGTATGAGCAGGGGAGCCTTATAAGTGGTCTTTGCTTGAAGACGCAGCATTGTCCCTGCTGTATAATTGGGTAGTCGCATGTAATACCATTGTAAGTCTCGCTCTAAATAAGTTACACTTCTAATGAGTCAGACACTGTTTACACTGTAAGCAAGATCACCTTGCAGTTATTGAGACATAGTTATAATGGGTAAGACTGCTTTCCAGGGATTGAGATTTACTGCTAACAAGTAGGACTGCCGTCAGGTGCCTGAAACACTGATTATGGATGACTTTTCATGAATGGGACTTGCTCAAATTCCTTAAATTCTACTGAGTGAGTGACATTGCCTTCCAATGAGTGTGACCCCAAGTGAGTGACACTGCCTTCCAATGAGTGTGACCCTAGGTGAGTTACACTGCCTTCCAATGTTTGTGACCCCAGGTGAGTGGACGACTGCCTTAATCCAATGTTTGGGACCCCGGACCAGTGAGTTGACCACTGCCATTCCAATTATATGCGGGCCCCAGGTGAGTGACGACTGTCTTCCATATATTGACCTCATGTTAGTTCACACTGCTTCCCAATGTTTTGTGACCACAGGTGAGTGACAGCCTTCCAAGTATGTACCACCCCAGGTGAGTGACACTGCATTCCAATGAGTGTGACCCCAGGTGGAGTTGACAACTGACCTTCCAATGTATGTGTGACCCCAGTGGAGTGACACTGCCTTCCAATGTTGTGAACCCCAGGTGAGTGACACTGCATTTCATGAGGTGACCCGGTTTATTGACATGACACACTGCCTGCCAATGTTGTGACACAGGTAGTGACACTGCCTTCCATGTATGTGACCCAGGTGAGTGACACTGCTCTCAATGTATGTGATCCCAGGTGAGTGTACACTGCTTCCAATGTTGTGACCCAGGTGAGTGACACTGCCTTCCAATGTATTTGGACCCAGGTGATGTGACAACTGCTGCCTTCCAATGTAAATGTGACCTTCAGGTGAGTGACAATGCCTTCCAATGTATGTGACCCTCAGGTGAGTGACACTGCCTTCCAATGTTTGTGACCCCAGGTGAGTACAATGCCTTCCAATGTATGTGACCTCAGGTGAGTGACACTGCCTTCCAATGTATGTGACCCCAGGTGAGTGACACTGCATTCCATGACTGTTTATTTAGCCACATAGGTTTATATTTATTACTCTGGGATACGGTATACACTGATTATTTTGCTTTTCTAACAATGTTTTAAAGACTGCCCATTTATCTTCTACATTTTTCCTGCAAAAACCATCATCCCGATGTATTACTTGTAGATTATTCCTCCGTTTATTCAAATCTCTCTTTCTAAAATGTAAAGTCTTTAAACCCAAGTAATATGGTTTTTGATGGTCTCAAATGAGACCATGTTATGATCACTGTTTCCCAAATGTTTTCAGACTTGAATATTTGTTATTACTTCTACATTGTTTGATATGACCAAATCCAGTACTACCCCTCTCCTGTTGGTTCCTCACTAATTTGGGACATGTCATTGCCTTTCAGAACCCTCAAGAACCTGTTTCCATTAGTTGTAACGCTAATCTCATTGCCCCAGTCTGTTTGGATAATTAAAACCACCCATTATGCAAACATGACCCAGTTTTGATGCCTTCTCCATTTGCAAAAGTATGTTGCCTTCCTCTATCTCACAGATATTTGGTGGTTTATAGCATATCCCTACAAACATTTTCTTTGTACTTTTACCTTTACTGCTAATTTCTATCCACAAGCGTTTTCTTTCCCCTTATCCCACCCTGTCCTTATCAGAGAACCAATAAAGATAAGGGGGTGGGGGGGGGGGGGGGGGGGGGGGGGCTCTGGCTGTACAAGCGCTTACTCATCACACAGTGATATCACACAGTCACATCACACACAAGGGAGCAGCCAGAAGAAACCAAACCCCTCCCAAGTCTCACTTTAACAAATAAATTAAAAATAAAGATGTGTCATATTTGGATTAAAATGTGTCAATCACCTAGATGAGACCCCTTAAACATGGAATTAGTTTCCTTTGGTCATAAGAGGTACTGCCCCTTTAAACGTTGACAATTCCTGAGGGACATTTATCAAAGTCTCTTGGTTACAAAGTAAAACAGCGCCTCATTTTTCAAGGTGCAATAATCCAACTGAAACCAATATAATTTACACTTGTGTTAACTCATGCACTATGTAACCCCTCTTTACCCGACTCAAAAAGAGTGCTACATCCTTTCCTAGGACCAGGGCCGTCAAACTTGCGGTCCTCGGGCCGCACATGGGCCACACCCGCTGACTCGACATGGGGAGAGCTGGGACAGGAATCTATTTTTACAGACAAAAAAAATCAATAAAACAAAACCAAATAAAATGGCATATTTTAATATTGGTGTCGCTCACATCGGAAGCCCCATTGTTAGAGTGAAGCTTTCCCTGGTTGTGTAATTAACATGCAAAGTTATTTCTTTCATTTAAATATGACACAGAGTGTTTTAGTGGCTCTTACTTTTTAAACCTTCTAATTTCCGTTGCATTTGACACAAAGCTGAGCACCCAGAACATAATTACTGTATACGTTATTTCCTCACAAACTTGTAATTTTCCCAACATTAGTTGGACTGCCTCAATTATGTAAATTGAATCTTGAGAGAATAATGACTGCAGTTGAGCAGAACATAAAAGGAGCTCACCAGGAATCTCACACACACACGAGACGGAGGTTTCAGTTCTGCAGAACGCTGAGCGGTAACAATGAGTGGTGCAGCCCTGTCAGAAAATCCAGGTCTCAGATCCATGTATATGTGAAGGAGGCAGAGAACGTTACATCTTTGCCTAAACTTAAACTGGATCAGATCAGCCAGGGGTGGAACTGCTCACCGGTGGGCCCTGGTGCAAGGACCCCCTCCTCAGGGCCAGCGGGGAGCGCGGGGCCTTACCCAGTGGTGGGAAAAGTTGGGCCTAACTTCCGTGTTAGGATGGCGTGTATGGGCTCCCTCCGCCAGGTAAGGCCTCCCATGCCACGCTGCACAGGTAGGGCCTGGGGGAGGGAAGAGAGGGGCAGGCCTGTAGAAATAATGCTGCTCCGGCTGGCAGCTGGTAGTGCAGCTGAAATGGCTGCACCTATGTCACTGAGAACAGCCGCTTGTTAGTTTATGGTTCTGATCCAGTTGGCCGTTTGTGGTGCTTTGGGATTGGCCATAAAGGAAGCTCTGTATAGTTTTGCGGACCTCGCTGTGTGTTTTCTAACATGCATCTAAAAGTTCACCAATAAAGTATGTTTACGTGAGCCCAATAAAAGTCTAAGGTGTGTAAGCAGTTACGGATATGTGCAATGCTCCAAAAAATCAGGGCTGGTAATGTATTTTAAAATCCTTTTGTCATGAAGGGATTAACCCCCATATTTAATACGTGTGACTAAGTTTAAGGCATCTTAAGGAGAAGCGAAGAGTTAACAAAACTGGCAAATGTTGAGCTTTCACTTCTCACAAAGGCCCAGGTCCACAACATGGTGCTAAGCTTTAGCACGCGTCAGCTCCCGTTCATTTGAATAGCCTGTGATAACGTGCATTTTAAAGGGAGTAAAAGCGGGCTGAAGCTTAGCACCATTCTGCGGATCTGCGCCTAAATCTCTTTCAACGTCAACATTCTCAGACATTCATCCAGTGATTGGCAACTGGTTTTATTTATTAGAAATTCCCCCTTGCCGCCTTTTTAAATTCTCTTGAATTTCACGCTGTGCAGAGAATAACACTGGGTCACATAGCCTTATAAATACAGCCTTTTTGCATAATTGTGGCGACAGTTGCAGACTCGTGCGTCTGTCACAGAAACCGATCAATGCCAGAGCAAAGAAATCGTTGGCAAAAATTGAACACAAATAGTGAAATGTTTCACCAACTGCAAGAAATACACCTATTCCTACTTGAATATAAATGCTTCATGTAGAATTTGAGTTGCTCTGCTTCAGTGTATTATGCTGCTTTGCTTTGATGTTGCAGGATGTACAGTAGGAGTTATTTGATGAGCATATAACACTGTGACATATTTATTTCTTCCTATTTTTGCTTTAGGGTCATTTATACTTTCAGGAAACCTGAAAACATGTTCTCAAATGTGTTATTCTGAGCACCTAAAAAATAAACCATTTAAGCAATCTTATATTATTTAAAATGTTATTTACTGTCAGAGGCTCCCCGGTCTGAAAATCTTTAACAACAGACTCAAGGCTTAAGGGCCTCATGCAGTAAGCCCCGATAAGGCTTTTTCGGCATTTTATAGCCGTTTTTTGCCCTCCTGATTCAGTAAGCCCCGATAAGTGGGAATTATCGGCAACTTTTCTTGCGAAAATTTTTTTTTCGCCACCCGGCTGCCGATAAGCCACTTATCGGGACTTTTTTTTCCCGCCTGAATTCAGTAAGCCCCGATCAGCGATACCGGCACCTCATAAAGGGGCCTGTATCTCGGGGGGCAGGGGGTCCCCGGACCTCAAACCAACGCGGTTCAGCTCCGAAGACCCCCTGCACATGTAGAGTATAAATAAAAGTTGTTTTTAAATACTTTTTTTGGTGCCGAAGTTTGCGCTGAGAGAGCGGCTTGTCTCTCTCAGCTGCAAACATCTATCGGCACCAAAGGCTTATCGGGAGCCTTATCGGGAGCCAGGCTGTATCGCCACAGCTCATCGGCAGCTTTGCTTTCGCAGTGCTTCAGCAGGGATCGGAAGGATTCGGCCCTTACTGAATACTGCGAGGGCAAATCGCCCAAAAAATACATTTTCGCAATTCGTGCCGAAAATTTTGTATCGGGGCTTACTGCATGAGGCCCTAAGTCACTCCTTCAGCCCCTCCTTTATCCAATTAAACAAGTCACTGCCATTAAATGCAAACAGAAAAAATAGGTGCGCTTAAACACGAGCTCCAACAAATATACACATTGGTGTCTAATGACTATATCCTAAATGGTGGGAGAGTGGTGAGTGTAATACCTGGAATGGGGATGAGGCTGTAGTTGTTGCCACAAAGCCAGTGGTTAACAGCTAGCTTTGATATAGCTTTATACAATAATTTAAGTAAATGAAATAAAGTGAACAAAATGTGTGATTGTAAGTGACATGAACCAATGAGGAGTTCACATACAGAGTCTTGATCAGTCTTAGGGTTAAAATAATGTAACCCTATTTCACCCTAAACAAGATGACTACTGGTGCTGCCTGTTGGCCCACAGGGGCCTAAGCCTCCGCCACGGGGAGCCTGGGGTGATATACTTACAACCTTGGTGCAGCGCCTCCACCTGAGAGGGATCCCAACGTAGTGGGAGGAGTCCCTCACAGGACCCAAACAATGAATACACACAATATAAAATAGGAAAGCCTTTACTGTAACATATATTATACTCTATAATGTCTTATAACTCTATAGGACTAAAGGTACAACTACCCACACGCCTCACATGGCTGTATCCCTCCACCGTGTAACCCACACTGTGTCCAGAGAAGCCCAGTCCCACAAGGTTCCAAACCCAAACCCAATGTGTGTGACCTCGCGGCCCACTAAATGGAGTGTAGTATAGTTGGTGCACTTTCTGTAAGCTACCTGCCGCGTGCTCCAGCACCCGGGCGCGCCGACTGAACGGACAAGGGATCTGCTGATCCAACGATAGCCTCCACGACGAGTCCGCCTCTGTGTGGGGTGGTATCCCGCTGGAGTGTCCCACCTTGGTGACTGTCTTTGTCAGCCGCAATAATCTGGTCCCAGATCAACTTATCAGATCTGTGCAACTTGCAGCTGTGTCCCTGATCTACTTACTAGGTAGTGGGGCAGGGTCCCTACCTAAGGGCCTGTCCCTGTAGCAGCCACAAACTAAATGGTTGAGTCGGGGCCTAGCTGGGGCCTAGGGAAAATCTGGCCTAGAGCAAAGGGTCACAGACCCCTGCTCACACACCTTCTACCCCTGTCCTGTCCCAGCACCGACTGCCACTTCCTCTTCCAGCGCGCAAAATAGTATCTCCTCCTGCAGGAGAACTAGTCGTGCGATTGGCTCCCTGGCATCATGTGGTATTCCTGCCCCTAAGCACTATGGGACTTTTAGTCCCTGTGGAACCTATGCCTATGGGCCACCGCGTGCACTCACTCCACTGCGCATGCGCAACCCTTCAATGGCTGCCACACACACTCTGCGCATGCGCGAGCCTCCGTGCTCATGCATACACAATTCCAACATGGCGGCACCCTGCACAGGGGGTCGCCGGCGAGCCCGCCTATAGATATGTGGTAATTGGTGCTTCACAGATAAGTGCTCAATTATTCATGAATATATTCAGAGTATAAATCCAATGTCCAGAATAACTGTATAATTACAGAAAGAGTCACCCTAAGGAGATATGGGGACCTAGTGGTGCCCACATAGCTTCCACAGAGATCAGTCCCCTAGTGAGATATCACCAACCCATAAGGTATGACACATAAGTAAGTAGGCACTAGAAAGGTAAATATTGAGGGGCCTGATGCCCTTTACCTGACAGTGTAATCCAGACAGGACAGACTCTCCGGTGTGCAGTCCTCAGTAATGGAGATCAAGACGTGTAGAAGAAGAAGGAGCACAGCCTCCGCATCCAAAGAGCAAAAAATAGATAGGGCAACTCCAAATGAAGTAAAAATGTATTTTATTAAATAATCAGCTTGGCAATGGGGTAGGAAAGCCACCTGCAACCACCCTGCAGCAGTGGAGGTAGGGGGAGAGAGAAAGCGGAGGACCAGGGAGCCAGAGGGGACATGGCTACAATAATATAAACAGTGCCTTGTCTTTGTGTTTTAGTGTCCAAAGTCTTATTCAATGCAGAATCAATGCAGCCTCTCAGAATAAGGATAACCAATCCTTAGTAACTTATGATTGTTGCTCGCCAAAGTATAAAATAATATTTTAAATAGTCAGTTAAATTGCAGTTGGTGCATAGGGATAATGTTATACATAAACACAAATCAGAAGATCACAGGGTCTTCCAAAGATCCCTAATAATTGCACTCTGTAGCTGCTATAATAGAGAGGGTTTCAAATAATCCTCAACATAATGTCAAGTTGGCTTGTATAAGTACATAAAGTAACTGCTCCCAACACTGTGGGAGGACAGTAACCACTAAAAACCTAAATAGGTCGAAAATAATAAAATTTTATTAAACCAAAAACAACGGCGCAAACACATAAAATTCAGATAAAAATGGGTGATATAGTAGCTTCAACAGAGAACAAGGAGGAGTCTCCAAGTAACCATACATGTAATCCTGTTAATAGATACTAAGACGTTCCATATGAATTACTCAATAGGGAGGTAAGTATATGAACGTTAATGTGGGTGTTCAATTGAACCCTTTGGGTGCAAAGAATAAGGTTTGTATCCAAAAATAGGAGTAACTTTGGTATCACTGAAAAGTTATCGAGAGAGAGAGAGAGAGAGAGAGAGAGAGAGAGAGAGAGAGAGAGACATAAAGGGGCCTGTATCTCGGGGGGCAGGGGGTCCCCGGACCTCAAACCAACGCGGTTCAGCTCCGAAGACCCCCTGCACATGTAGAGTATAAATAAAAGTTGTTTTTAAATACTTTTTTTGGTGCCGAAGTTTGCGCTGAGAGAGCGGCTTGTCTCTCTCAGCTGCAAACATCTATCGGCACCAAAGGCTTATCGGGAGCCTTATCGGGAGCCAGGCTGTATCGCCACAGCTCATCGGCAGCTTTGCTTTCGCAGTGCTTCAGCAGGGATCGGAAGGATTCGGCCCTTACTGAATACTGCGAGGGCAAATCGCCCAAAAAATACATTTTCGCAATTCGTGCCGAAAATTTTGTATCGGGGCTTACTGCATGAGGCCCTAAGTCATTCCCGAGGCATTTGATGGGTGAACCACAACCTAGCGTTTCAGTCATTCAATACTTACAGAATTATTCCAGGCTACATTCTGTTCATCCTATATGTTTACGTTATTATTTAATGTTTGGTTTCTGTTATAGCCTTAAATGTTTTATTTAAAATTTTTGGAACGCTGTAAATGTGTGAAGCTCTTTAAGTCCCATTGGGAAAAATGGCTATATTAATAACGTTATTAATTTAGCTAACGCTGTGGGTGTCTGGGGGGCTTTGTATGTTCTGTGGTTTCCATTGCAGCTTCGTTCTGCCAGGTCACAGTCATTATTGAAACCTCCGGCTAGGGTGATCTGTCCCTCGGCAAATTCTGCCAAATAGGGAAAGATTCTTTGGAAGAATTGGGTTTGTCTATGGTTGGGTGTGTAAATGTTTGATAGTGTAATCTATGTGGAACCAATTTTACCGTTTCAGGAACAGGTACCGCCCCTCTATCGGAAGCACTCTCGTCTAGGAGGAATGGCACAGATCTGCGAACTGGAACGGCTACCCCTCTATTTTTAACAGGTGCCGGCACATACTGTAGAAAGCAGTTGACCTCTGAACTGTGTTACCTGTGAGAAAGTAACATCCAGCCTGTTAAAATCCTGTAACAGGAAACTGAATGAGCAATGCGGTGCCCTACAGGCTAAGAAAGCACGAATAAAGGATGTAGGGAAGTGCGCTCCCATCAAAAATAATACTTTAATATATATATATATATATATATATAAAAGAAAAGAAACAAAAAACAACAGGCGCACTCATAGTGTAGTAAATAAATAAATTTATGGAGGACTGGAAAAAGTAAAATTGCGCACTCACAAACAAAGCAAGAACATAAGCAGTTATGAGTATACTCAATCGCCAACAGTGCAGGATACCAGCAGGGCAAGTGTCTCGGGGGCTCCACCGAGTGTAGCAGATACACCGTTCACGTCGCCTCTGTATGCCGAGTATTTCCTCACTCCAGTCGGGATCTCGCGAGAGTAGTGACGTCAGCGGGAGTGTTTTGGTAACCTCCGATTCCTCACCGCAAGCAGGCAGGCTCTGTGTCCATAGAACGACAAGGCAGACATACAGTACCAGAAGAATGACCTAGGCGCAAAAGGTAGGGAGAAAAGGAGAAAACATAGGGTAGTATGTTCAGAATTTCCCTGACGAAGTGACTACCGTCACGAAACGCGTAGGGTGTTTCTTGCAATCTATAGAGGACACTATAGACAGTTAGCAGTGAGGACATTTTGACTCTGGTACTATTCCATTCCTATTGAACGCTTGCGAAGCCTGACAGGCTTGTGGCCGTCTTCCGCGTTCTCAGTGACGTGCCAGGACACCCAGGCGACAGCGCAAGCCCAGCCACGTCATCAGACTGCGACGAGACCAGCGGGTCTGGAACCAGGCAGCAGTGAGTGTGGCGACGGTGTCTAAGCTGGAGAAGAATCCTGTGGGGTGCCCTCTGCATCAAGGATATTACTAACCATGCCATACATCAATTGATTTGTCACTACAATCAAGATCTTATTGGAGATTGTTTTGGACTTTAAGGACTGTATTCATCCTCTGGTCAGATATCACCTCAGTTATATGGTTTATTTTCAGGCGCCAGTATATTGTGTTATTGGTATGTTTCTGGTGATCCGAATAGATCCCCATTACTAGGCAGCCTAGCCTTTACATTTAAGGTTTTTTGGTAATCACTTTAGTACTCACAGTACTTTATCTATTAAGCATTAGCACTTTATCACTTTCATTTTTTTCACTTTATGTTCAGAATGGTTGACACTCTTAGGCTGGTAAGCTATGCACTCACAGTCAGTCAGACAAATGAATGCCTTTATCCACACAGGGGCCAGGAACTCTGCAGATATTTCAGCCCACACTGCACCCTTTGGGATGTTGGTCACTGTTCCACACACTCCAAACAGTTTAGGCACGGGGTCCCTCAGTTGAGATTATAGACACGCTTCCTCCGTCACATGGGTTTACCACGGACATGTAAAGCAAGGTAAGGGACACAATATAGTGTAACACCATTTAGTAAACAATTAAAGTATCATAGTAAGTAAAGAAACTCACACTTCATGAGTGATAAAGAAGCAGTTGAGAATATTATCTGAGTATCTCACACTCGTTGCTAATAGATTACCGGCGGCCATAGGTAGTAGAGCTCAAAAGTATGCAGTGACAACACTATTTCCCAGCGTCCGGTCTCCTCCTCCATTTCGGGCTCTGGAAAAAAAGTCACAGTTCCTGTCTCGCCTCTTTGAGGTGACGAGATAAAAAAAAGCAAGTAACGTAAAGCGATTTAGCTAGTTTGCAAAAAAAAAAAATGCGAGTTTGATGGTTCCGCTCGGATTTGTGCAGCCAGAATAAAACAGCTTCTAGAAAAGCCTTTTCCGCATGGATTGGACACGCGAGGAGGGCTTGCAGAATAGCAAAGCGTGCCAATCTGATCGGAAAGGGCACCTGAGAAGCGGATCGTCACACTTCGGAGCTACGAGAATAGGCCCCTGTACCTCGAGTTGGCAAAGTTCTGTTCATTTCTTGTGCATACTAGAATTATTGCAGTACAAATTTTCCACGCAAATTCTCCAGTAAATTATCATTTAGCATACTGTGGTTTTATGCCACTTTATATCCCCACGGTACTCTTGGGTTTTAACAGGCTTGCGGTTCTCCATTCTTTACAGTGATCATCAACCAAAGTGATAGCTAAGAGTAAAATGTGTTTTCTAAAGCCATATTTCACAACATTATTACTATTAATAAAAACAAACTATCCTTCTTTCTTGTAAGGTTTCAGCAAAGCTCATAAAGAGAAGTGATGTTCACTCGTAATGTGGAGCGGAGGAATAAATGAATGTGATAAACAAATCATACTCGTTACTGATGTTACCTTTAATATCAGAATGCACAGCTTTATGATACAATATTGTCTGAGTTTTTCATGCCGCGTATGCACAAAATGCTCTGTTGCCACTACGTCATCATACATAGCAGCACATGCCTTTCCTTGGTTTCTATATGGGAGTTTAAAGGGTTAAGTCTTCACTGCTGCAGCAGTTGTAACGATTTGCCATACACATGCGGGTGCTCCCCATTATAGCAGGTACACAACGGACAGGAGAGGCCCACACACAGCTGGCAGCGTTCGCAGAGGGCGAGACGTTCATCTTCAGGGCGCTGTTCTTTCCAACCAGCAGACTCTTCTTCCTACAAACGCACTTTTGCCTCCTTGAGATCAAGCTCATTACTGAAGTGCACCCGCCTAACCTCATAGTCTCTGGGCGGCCTACAGACCGGAGCGAGTATAATATTCAGCACAAGACAGAGGATGCACCAGTGGTCATATCACCGGCTCAGGGATAGGGGACTGGACTTGCTCCTTTGAAGTTTGACAAAGTTTGATTACATCTATACTATAATTCTAAGTTGGATTCCGTTTATTTGTATGTCAGAAGCATCGAAATCTCACAAACGGCACCACGTAGCACCACAAAACTTTCACTGTACATTCTGCGGCGGATTTGTAGGTCAACGCAACTATTTTGAGCTTCCAATGTCACTCACCTCCCAAATTATGGACATTCTAAGTTTCACTTGGCTGGACAGCAGTAAAAGCAGGGGCGGGGGGCGTGGCTACTAAGGGAGGGGGCGTGTCCTTGCCTGGCTGGGGCTGTGTGTGTCAGTGATTCTCAGCCAGGGCTCCGCGGAGCAGTCCCAGGGGTTCCGCAGGGCCGCCCGCACACACTGCTGCTCCTGCACCTCCCCCCTCCTCCCTCCCCAGGGCTCCGCGGACAGTCCCAGGGGTTCCGCCTGGCCGCCCGGACTCACTGCTGCTCCTGCACCTCCTTCCCCCCGCCCCCCAGGGCTCCCGGAGCAGTCCCAGGGGTTCCGCCTGGCCGCCCGCACTCACTTCTGCTCCTGCACCCTCCCCCCTCCTCCCCTCCCCGGGCTCCACGGGCAGTCCCAGGGGTTCCGCACTGGCCGCCCGCACACCTGCTGCTCCTGCACCTCCCCCCTCCTCCCCCTCCCTTCCCCAGGGCTCCGCGGAGCAGTCCCAGGGGTTCCGCCTGGCCGCCCGCACACACTGCTGCTCCTGCACCTCCCCCCTCCTCCCCTCCCCAGGGCTCCGCGGAGCAGTCCCAGGGGTTCCGCCTGGCCGCCCGGACTCACTGCTGCTCCTGCACCTCCCCCCTCCTCCCCTCCCCAGGGCTCCGCGGAGCAGTCCCAGGGGTTCCGCCTGGCCACCCGCACTCACTTCTGCTCCTGCACCTCCCCCCTCCTCCCCTCCCCAGGGCTCCGCGGAGCAGTCCCAGGGGTTCCGCCTGGCCGCCCGGACTCACTGCTGCTCCTGCACCTCCACCCTCCTCCCCTCCCCAGGGCTCCGCGGAGCAGTCCCAGGAGTTCCGCCTGGCCGCCCGGACTCACTGCTGCTCCTGGTTCTTCCCTCCCCTCTCCTATGAGCCGCTGCAGTCCTCGCTGCCTCAAGCCTCCTGCTGCCTGAGGTCTGTGAGCTATGAGG
>CM071579.1:22670116-22812267 GCA_036426205.1 Ascaphus truei
CTTCTGTAATCTGTGCATGTGAGCTACGGGAGGGGAGGGGGGAGAGGCTGCTGCTTCTGTAATCTGTGCATGTGAGCTACGGGAGGGGAGGGGGGAGAGGCTGCTGCTTCTGTAATCTGTGCATGTGAGCTACGGGAGGGGAGGGGGGAGAGGCTGCTGCTTCTTCTGTAAACATTTGTGTGTTTGACAGTGTGACAATGTGTGACAGTGTGTGTGTATGTGAGTCAGTGTGACTGTGTGACTGTGTGTGTGTGTGTGTGTCTCAGTGTGACTGTGTCAATGTGACTGTGTGTCAGTGTGACTGTGTGTGACTGTGTGTGACTGTGTGTGTGACTGTGTGGGACAGTGTATGTGTGTGACAGTGTGTGTGACAGTGTGTGACAGTGTGTGTCGTGTGTGTGTGACGTGTGTGTAACGTGACGTGTGTAACGTGACGTGTGTGACGTGTGTGTAACGTGACGTGTGTAACGTGACGTGTGTGTCACGTGTGTGTGTGACGTGTGAGATAGAGATTGTGTGAGGAGGGGAGAGGAGAGAGAAGGGGGGAGAGAGACATTGATTCATAGGATTGATGTGAGATGGGGGGAGGGTGATATGAGATACAGGGGGGGTGATGTTTAAAACAAAATCATTACAAAATATATACACATTCTTTATTCAAAAGTATGAGTTAGTTATTATTTATTACCCCTACTGCTTTACACGTCTATTTTGTGATTTACCCCTGTCGAAAATGTGTCGAATAGACAATGTTCTTGTATAACGTGCTAGTTGAACTCAACGCTTTACAGAGGACATTTTGCAGGCACAGGTCCCTGTCCAGTTGGAGTTACAATCTATGTTTTTGTGGTGCCTGATGCACAGGGAGATAAGTGACTTGACCAAGGCAGAAGGAGCTGACCGAACCGGAATTGAACCATGTCCCTGCTTCAAACCTCTCAGTGTCCGTCAGTTGTCATTTTATCATAGGATAAGTGATGCATTCTCCTCCCTACTCTGTTGTTTTTACAACTCCATTTGACTATGGTATGTGAATCAGCACACACTATGGATACAAATCTATACTATCATTCTAAGTTGGAGTTCCGTTCTAGTTTGTTTGTTTGTGTATGTCAAAAGCAACGAAATCTCACAAACGGCACCCACGTAGTACAACAAAACTTTCACTGTACATTCCTGTGCGGATTTGAGGTCAACGCCCATCCACACCAAATTATGGACATTAAGTTTACGTCAGCGTCCAAGAAATCTGTTACAGACAGAAGCATGGGGCGGGGGGGTGGCGGTCATGGCTACTAAGGGAAGGGGCGTGTCCTTGCCTGGCTCGGCGTTCGGATGGGCGTGTAGTGGCAGTGATTCTCAACCGTGGCCCTGGCGGAACCCTGATCCGCTCCGTGGAGCAGTCCTAGAGGGGTTCCGCCTGGCCGCCGAGCACATGACTGCTGCACATGGCTTCTATACCCCTCCGCTCTCCTCCTCCCTCCCTCTCCTCTCGTCCTAGGGTGCGTGTGCAGTCCTAGACTGCCTCAAGCCTCCTCGTGCCTGAGTATGGGATGGGAGATCGTGGCCTGTGAGCTACGAGGGTGGGGTGAGAGGGGATCCGTGTATGTCGGCAGAGACCTACCTGCCTCGTGTCTGTCTGTTCTGTTAGATCTTGATGCATCTGTGAGCTACGGGAGCGGGAGAGGCGGAGAGGCTGCTTCTTCTCTTGCTCGTCTGATACACGTTATGGTGGTTGTGTATGACAGTGTGTGAGTGTGTGACCGTGGGGGGGGGGGTATCGTGAGAAATGCAAGGGGGGTTAATATTAGAGACCAGAGAGAGAGTGTGAGGTCAGAGAGAGTGAGAGTGTGTGAGAGTGTGAGAGTGTCTGAGAGAGACTGCAACTGTTAGGTATGTATATACACCTTTGTTTTTACTTTGGGCGCCGCGTAAAAATCCTGATCGCCTTGGGGAGCCTTGAACCGAAAAAGTTTGGGAACCACTGCTTAGTACATAACCAACATAACATTACTATGCAGACACAGCATGTATATAATCGCCATATGTATCACTGAGTGTGACTTGGTATCAGTCCCGTATCACCTTAGTCCCTGGTGTACCACTGTGCCAGGGCACTTAACCTCTTAGTGTCCACCAGCTAGAAAGTCAGTGTGAGTGTGAGGGACAGCGCTTCCCTGTGTTGGGGCCCGTTGGAGCACTTTAATATACTACCTCCCTGGTTATGGTCCTAACCAGGAGAATCCTTGATGACTCTGCAACACCACCCCGTGATCCCACGCCCCACAGCGCTGCTCTCTGCAGAAATGTATACACACACTGACTCCACAGGGGAGGGATCCCCAGCCGGATGATCCTCTTTGCACTGTCTCTGCTATGGAGCCAGATACTCTTACAGCTCTCAGGCTGCACTGGTAATCAGGCAATGTCCTGCAGCATAATCTCTCTCAGGCTATATGAAAGGGTCCCTGCATTAAGGCCTTCCCTATAGCAAGCACTCTCAGCACCTCTACAGTGACTCAGGGGACTAACTGGTCCCTGGGGGTTGGACCTCTGCCTAGTCCTTGGAGCACTGCTCCGTGGACAACCTACAACTCCAGGCTCCTGGTCTTCACTGACCGCTTCCTCTCCCAGCAGGCAATAGTTCTTCCCGCTCCTTTGGCAGAATCCTGAAGCCTTACTGGCTCCCTGGTATCAGGTGGTGTCACTGCCCCTGAGCATCATGGGGATTGTAGTCGCACCTGCAGCCTTTAACATAGGCAACCCTGTGCTCTCCCTCTAATGGCCGCCGCTCTGCACCTCCCGCTATTGCAACTCCTGTAATGGCCGCTCTGGGTCTGCCCTGCGCAGGAGCAACCTCTCAGGCACTCTGCCGCTCCTCGCAGCTTCCGCGCATGCGCGACCCAACGTTCGTGCGCGCGCCCGCCCAACATGGCGGCGCCATGCTGCGGGAGACGCCGGAATCTATCGCCCTGCCTGCACTCTGAAGGTAGGGGGGGGAAACCAGAACACGGGGAGCCCGATGGGTGTACCTGGCTACATCACATAGCTTGGATGCCATGTGTGATGGGTGCAAGCGATTGCACCCATCTTGCTTTGATCCCGTCTAGTCAGAGTTTGCATGCTTACCGGAACCGCAACCACTACCATTCCCTCAATGGTGGTATGCGATGCCACAATGAAGATTATGAATGTGGTAGCCAGATTCTCTGGTTCCAGCCACGATTCCTCTATCCTGAGAAACTCATCAGTCTTTCATGTTTTCGATACAGGGTATTTTGGCCAGGGTTGGCTGGTGGGTGAGTACATATTATTAAGTGTACAGCTATGAAGTTGTCAAATGACCTTTGTTTCATGTATATGAACTTTACATGTAGCATTATTTTGAATATGACATAGTGTCTCATTTACTCACATCTAGAGAAACACTTACATTTCATATTCAATTTTAACAAACCATTGTTACTAACACTATTTTTGAAGTATTGTGTATTTGGATATTATATACAGATACACACACAAAAAACACATTTTACATGAAATTCACCTGTTATGTGAAACATGAGTAGCCATATTAACATCCAACAACGCTATAATTTAATAATGGCATTTCTTTGTGACTATACTATGGATATGTAATTTTACATGCAAAAATTACATCATACTGATTTCTATAGATATGTGCATGTTTGCTGAACCTCTCATATATGTATAAACACATGACATGTCATATGTCATTTAACATGTGTCATAAAAGTAAGAAATACTTTTCTTTACTAAGGTTTCTACATGGTATAATGTGTCTCAATATTTTTCAACACTGTATTATAGGTGACTCAGGATACGGGATTAGGCTGTGGCTCTTAACCCCAGTGCTTAACCCTCAATCACCTGCAGAGGAGCGATATAATGTTGCACACATATCTACTAGGTCTGTTATTGAGCGGACATTTGCCCTGTTAAAAAACTCGGTTCAGGTGTTTAGATAAATGTGGCGGTGCACTACAGTACAAGCCTGAGAAGGTGTCTGACATAGTCATTTGTTGCTGCATTCTGCACAATCTAGCACTGCGTCATAACCTTCAAGGCGACATATGGGAGGGGCTGCAGGAGGACCCTCCTGTCCATGCTGCAGGTGACAATGAGCAGACAGCCAGTGGGGTGGAGACACGGCGGAATGTGATCAACACCTATTTCTCAGGTAAGCAAGAAGGTATATCTTAATAGGAATATTACAATTACTTGTAAAATTCTTATTAATAATAATAATAATAGCATGTTCTTGTATAACGCTGCTAGTTGAACTCAACGCTTTACAGAGACATTTTGCAGGCACAGGTCCCTGTCCAGTGGAGCTTACAATCTATGTTTTTGGTGCCTGATGCACAGGGAGATAAAGTGACTTGACCAAGGTCAGAAGGAGCTGACACCAGGAATTGAACCAGGGTCCCCTGCTTCAAACTCTCAGTGTCAGTCAGTGTCATTATTATCATAGGATAGTGATGCATCTCCTCCCATCTCTGTTGTTTTTACAACTCCATCTGACTATGGTATGTGAATCAGCAACACATTGGATACAAATCTATACTATAATTCTAAGTTGGATTCCGTCTGTTTGTTTGTTTGTATGTCAAAAGCACCGAAATCTCACAAACGGCACCACGTAGTACAACAAAACTTTCACTGTACATTCTGCTGCGGATTTGTAGGTCAACGCCCTCCCAAATTATGGACATTCTAAGTTTCACTCAGCTGTCCAGCAAATCTGTTACAGCAGAAGCAGGGGGCGGGGGGGGGGGCATGGCTACTAAGGGAAGGGGCGTGTCCTTGCCTGGTTCGGGCTGTGTGTGTGTCAGTGATTCTCAACCGTGGCCCTGCGGAACCCTGGATCTCCGTGGAGCAGTCCTAGGGGTTCCGCCTGGCCGCCCGCACTGACTGCTGCACCTGGCTCTACCCCCTCCGCTCCCCTCCTCCCTCTCCTCTCTCCTAGGGGTGCGTGTGCAGTCCTAGCTGCCTCAAGCCTCCTGCTGCCTGAGGTATGGGATGGGAGATCGTGGCCTGTGAGCTACGAGGGGGTGGAGAGGGGGATCCGTGATGTCGGCAGAGACCTCCTACTGCTTCTTCTGTAATCTTTGCCTGTGAGCTACGGGAGCCGGGGAGGGCGGAGAGGCTGCTTCTTCTGTAAACGTTCTGTGTGTGTGTATGACAGTGTGTGAGTGTGTGACCGTGGGGGGTGATGTGAGATGCAGGGGGGGTGATGTGAGATACAGGGGGGTTATGTTTAAACCAAAATCATTACAAAATATATACACATTGTTTATTCAAAAGTATGAGTTAGTTATTATTTATTACCCCTACTGCTTTACACGTCTATTTTATGATTTACCCCTGTCGAAAATGTGTCATCCAGATAGGGGTTCCCCGAAATTTAACGAAATACTTAAAGTGGGGTGGGGGCGGGGGAATATGTGCCGGAAGCAGGGGGAGATGTACCAACAGGGGGGGGGGGGGGGGGGGGGGGGGACATGTTCTGGCAGCAGGGGGAGACACACACACAGACAGATACACACACAGAGACAAATCTCACCCCGCACTACATCCAGCAGCAGGAAAGGGGTGAGGGGGGCCCTGGGAGATGTGCTGGCAACAGGGGGGGAAGGGGGGGCGGGGACATGTATTCAATATTACATTCCCAGGGCACATAAGCTAGTAGGTCATAAATGCTGTATTGTGTCTGCCTTTTTTGTTGAAGATCATGATCAACAGGGCCATACCCCGAGACAGGTATTGTTATAGTATTTTTGCGCCTTAAATAATTAACATATATTTTATTTAAAATACTTTGTTACTCTATTTTGTCCCTGCTCTTGGCTGGATGTTTGATGTGGTGGTCAGTGTTTTTTGGGTGGTGTACATTGTTATTTACTACATTCGATAACGTGTCACTATGAGCACTTTACACACTCAACTCATGCACATGCGCGATGGGAACTGTAAATGCCTATCTTTAAAAACAAATACGATTTTATTAAATGCATCATTGTATTGTATGTCTTTATTTATATAGCGCCATAAATGTACATAGCGCTTCACAGTAGTAATACATATCATATAAATAACAAATAATACAAATAACAGGTCAGATGATATAAATAACACATCATGGGAATAAGTGCTTCAGACATAAAAGTAACATTAAGGGGGAGGCGCATGCGCGATGGAAAGGCAGATGGCTGCTTAAGCCTAGAGCTCCGTCCCCCGCCAACACATTAAAGCTGAAAAAACCACTTTATTGCGACCTTCAATCCCCGGCACTTATACTCAGTGAATAAAGAGCAATCAGAGATGGCCCCGCAATCTAATAAAAAGAAAGCCACGGGCGATCTTCGCAGATATCTCAACAGATCTGCGGCAAAGGGTTCCGGTGCCGAAATGGCGGCGGGCTCAGCCGCGGGGTCGGACTCCGACCGCGAGGAGGAAGCAGTGGAGGAGCCCGAACAGCTGCCGGTAAGACGCTGTGATTTTGACCGGCTCTATAATGACATGCATAAACTGTTTCGGGCAGAAATACAGGAACTTCGTAAGGAGGTTCAGGGAGTGGGGGAGCGCACAGGGGCGCTGGAGGAAAAAATGGCGGCAACTTCAAAAGCCATACGAAAATCTGACAAGAGATCCTCACACTTACAAGCCCAAATCACAGAATTAGCAGAGCGGCAGGAGGATGCAGAGAACAGGGATCGCCGCAATAACATACGGATCCGCGGCATCCCTGAAGAGATTACAGAGATAGACGACTTTGTTTCTCGCTGGATGGCGTCCCTGCTGCCCGACACCCCTACACCGGAGCTCCTGATGGACCGCTGCCACCGCGCTCTCAGGAGCCGACCTGTAGCTAATCATCAGCCACGCGATGTAATAGCACGACTGCATTACTTTCGTACCAGAGAAGCACTCTTCCAGAAGACACGCACCCAAAATGCCTGCATGTTCGAAGACACTACCCTCCAACTGTTTCAGGATCTCTCCCCGCTCACACTGGCTAGACGGCAGAAACTGCAGCCGGTCACGAGACTCCTTCGGGACAGAGCCATTAGATATAGATGGACCTTCCCGTTCGGCCTACTTGTCATCAAGAACGGGAGGGCCATCTCCATGAGAGAACCAGAAGAGGGGGATGATTTCCTCCACAAACTGGGAGTGAAAGAGGCCCCGATCAACAGGCCTCAAGAAGAGCCATCACGAGAGGTGGACTGGCAGAGAGTGGCTAGCCCCAAACGGAGCCGGGAGCCGCAGAGGGGCGACACCGATTAAAATAATGGACACTGCAATGTGTTTTACATTACGTAAATCAGCCCAAACCAACTTAAAGTTTCCGCAGTTGCGGACCCAGTTTGCGTCAAAATGGCGCTGTTGACATACACTCTCAACCCAAGCAGTGAGGAGACTGCCCCCACCGAAGTCCCAGCAATGGGACAAAATTATCCCCTTAAAAACACGTGGAAGCGAGTGAACACTGTCCGACGAGCTGAAAAAGAAGATCAGCGGCACACTTACAGGGGGTGTGCGGGGAGATGTGCCGGCACCAGGGGGGAAGGAGGGGACGTGGACATGAATTAAATATTACATTCTACAGGCGAAGCCAGGCAAAAAAGCTAGTACCGAGTCCTGCAGGGTCCAGGAAAACCTTCTAAAGGGCAAACGGAAACTGTCTGACCATGGAGGGATTAAAGTGCCAGAGACCCTCCACAGTGAGTGATGAAGACAAAGACATTCGGACACATATTTACTAAGCAATGCTAAGCTATAAGCCACCTTTTGGTGCCCATTTAAGTGAATGGGCTGTGAGGTGTCCTTTGGCACCAGAATATGCCCCATAACACATCTTAGTGCATATCCTAGTGATGTGCCACATCTTGGTTTCTAAGCTTATTTCAGCCCTTTAAATGTCACACTGGGGGGCTGCCCCAGTTTTGCAGTCAGGAGACTTCAGTAATTAGACCCTGCCATGTTTAAACCTCAGACATCCAGACTCAGGGCTTACATGAGATCAAGAGGATCATGGATCAAAAGTCTCCTGGGTGCAAAACTAGAATAATAATACTGCACTTACCCAGCCCCTGTAACAGACCCGTCTCAGGGTGTGGGTGTGAGTAACGCCGCCTTTATCTCTGACCTAACTAGCGTAACATTAAATCCCTGCGGTAACTATACCGGATATCTCTGGGGAACTGCGCTGTTACAGGGAGCGCCTCTTTGCATAACATTAGCCCTGATATCCGTTATAGTAACGCAGGAGCTCATTACAACTGAGAACAGCACTTTGCGCATCGTTACTGAGCTCTGAAGATCCCCGTTGACACTTAGTGAGACGTTAACTTCGGTTAAGTGTTTAAAGGATCTCTGAGGATCCACTGTACCCCTTTGAGTGGGCGTTAAGGCGTACTAACGCTGAGCACTTTTAGGTAAATCTGGGCCTAAGTGAGCACCCGGCAGCATTGATCCCGTCAGTCTCTGCCATTACAAGTCATTCCTGCCGCAGGATGATGTTTAGCTGCGTGCTGCCAGGTGAGAGTATTACTGTGTGACCATGAAATGCTTTCCTGGCAAAGCTACAGAGAGGCCGGGCACTCCCAGGTTTAAAAAACCAAACACTTTCAGGACCAGGGAGTCCCACAAACACTAATGATGGCAGAACATCTTCAAAACAAATGCAAATAAAAAGCACCAAAAGGGGGTAAAGGAGAGGAACGTTACATGCTGACTCTTTACATGCTAAGCCCGAGGCTTAAACCTCCAAAGCAGCTTTGCAAAGCATAGCAGGCCCTCTCCAGCTCCGAAGAGGTGTTTAATCTTTGCTCGCAAAGTGACAGGCCCTTCCTGGCTGTGAAGAAGATTGCTTCGCTTTGGGTTGTGCAGTGAATACCCTGAAGGAAGATAATGCAGCTTCTCACAATATTCTCTTTAGAAGCCTCTTTTCACTTCCAGTCCTGCTGAGTCGTTTGAATTCAGCTTCGCTGTCCACTGCTCGGCTCTAGATACCAACCTCTTATGTGCCGTGTGTGTCGCCCTTTCTTCCCTGCCCTGGCTGTTTCATAATGGTCCAACGTTTAGGGAATATGATGGGCCACTGATGAGAATAATCTCGCAGGTTCTTGCTTGAGCCGCAGGAATTGACTTGTGTTTGCTCACTCTGAAAATGTATCACACGTGCGTGCAAAGGGGAGATGATCTGCTTGTAAAACAGCAACGTCACGTTGTTATAGGAGGTGAAGCCTTCTGCTTTGGGATACAGGTGTAGCCGCGTCACTGGGGGTCGCGTGTGACCACAGGAGTGCTACCCAAAACGACCACATGGCTTTCCTCCTTGAAGACCGCCAGCTCTCGGTAGGTGCCAGACTTTAGAGCAGTATTAGTTTCCACCTCCACAATTCTCCATCCGTTTCGGATACAGAATGACCCCTTTGTGTGCGGTACAGGAACAAGATAGGAGTAAACACAACAATGCTTTCACTGCCGCTTATTAGCCTGCTGATTTTCAGTGTATTAACGTATTAAACCCAGAGAGATCCAAATGCATCTGAAAAATGAAAACAAAGTTCAAGAAAAGCACTTTTTTTGTTAACACATTAATTCTGCTGCAGCACTTATCACAATGGTGACTAATTAGAAACGAAATCCACTTGACTTTGCCATTTCCGATTTTGTGAGACATGTCTGCACCAGCCAATAAAACTGAGCTCTTTGGTATCGGGAAGTGTGAAGAAATGTATAATTTAATTCCCCCTAAAGGGCTAAAAAAGTGTGAAAAATAAATGTCCGGGTTACATGTTTGTTTATGAAAGCATTAAAAAGCTTATCATATTTTGCAGGCTGGCGAAGAAATGGCCTCTTTTTAATAGTATTTGTAATTAAAAGGAAGTAGTATTTATCAGAGAGATGCAGACCTGCCAATTTCTTTGAAGCCGAAAATTGATATTTTTTTTCTGTAGTTTCTGCTTCTTTTACAGCGAAGGGCGTTTTTCAGTCTTCACCTGAATCATCCTGATGAAAATGAAACTTTATTTCTATATTCTATTATCTTCTAACCAGGGAAACATACGCCCAGATCCACAAAAGGGAGCTAAAGCTCAGCACCGTTCTGTGTATAAGGGCGGGAGTTGCCAAAACCTGCACCTTTTATGTCCAACATCCTCGTCCATTTGGCTGGAGACACCAAATCTGCAGAACTAGCCAATATTACCTATCTCAATGTCCTGTATAGCGCATACACAGAACCCTGCTCCTATGTGACTATCTCACTGTCCTGTATAGCGCATACACAGAACCCTGCTCCTATGTAACTATCTCAGTGTCCTGTATAGCGCATACACAGAACCCTGCTAGTATGTGACTATCTCACTGTCCTGTATAGCTCATACACAGAACCCTGCTCCTATGTGACTATCTCACTGTCCTGTATAGCGCATACACAGAGTCCTGCTCCTATGTGACTATCTCACTGTCCTGCATAGCGCATACACAGAACCCTGCTCCTATGTGACTATCTATCTCAATGTCCTGTAAAGCGCATACACAGAACCCTGCTCCTATGTGACTATCTCAATGTCCTGTATAGCGCATACACAGAGCCCTGCTCCTATGTGACTATCTATCTCAATGTCCTGTATAGCGCATACACAGAGCCCTGCTCCTATGTGACTATCTATCTCAATGTCCTGTATAGCGCATACACAGAACCCTGCACCTATGTGACTATCTCAGTGTCCTGTATAGTGCATAACCAGAGCCCTGCTCCTATGTGACTATCTATCTCAATGTCCTGTATAGCGCATACACAGAACCCTGCTCCTATGTGACTATCTCAATGTCCTGTATAGCACATACACAGAACCTTGCTCCTATGTGACTATCTATCTCAATGTCCTGTATAGCGCATACACAGAACCCTGCTCCTATGTGACTATCTCAATGTCCTGTATAGCGCATACACAGAACCCTGCTCCTATGTGTCTATCTATCTCAATGTACTGTGTGGCCAGGTCTCCCCTTTGGACATCCCCATGGCCCCATGGTTCCCCTACATCCCTTTGTGGCTGCGCAGGTGCAGGGTGCGCTCGGCATTTGCAGGGAGGTTGCGGCAGACGACCGAGTCGTCTGAGGCTCCCATCTTCAGTGCAGCCATGCATGCACGAGATGGTGCGCATGTGCAGAAGAGATCGGCGGCCATGTTTGTACTCCCCGCGTATGTGCAGAGGCTCATCAATAGTGGCGGCCATTACTATATAGCTCCACATGGGGAACTACATCTCCCAGCGGCCCCAGGGGCTAGGAAAAACATGACACACCACAGCCAATAGGGCTGCAGAAACTGATACATTTGGCGTGCAGTGGAGACCACGCCAGTCAAAGCTGGGACAAGGAGATGGTAGGGTGTGTGTGCAGGGTGTCTGTGACCCCTGCACTAGGCCAGAGACCCCCTTAGGCCCCAGCTAGGCCCGACTCCCCTCAGCTTGTGGTTGCTACAGGGACAGGCCCATTAGATAGGGACACAGCCCCTGTAGTACCAGTATGAGGGACACAGCCAGGAAGCGATTGCACCCAGGCATCAGGTGGTCTGGGACCAGATCAACACGCACTGAGAGAGAGACTATAAAGGTGGGACACTCCTGCTGGACACCACCCAACGTGGTGGTGGACTCGTCGCTGATAGCAACGCTAAAAAAAAACGGCGATTTAAATGGCAGACAATGTTTTTATGAACGCTTATAGCATATGCCCCACAGTGTTTGTTAGAATGTTTCTTCCCCCTGATCCCGTTCCTATGAGTGATTGATTATAATGAGTTGCTAAAAGGTTATTTGTGAGTAAAGGGTGGAACTAACTCCGAATAATAGGGTTATAGCTAAGGACGAGATTACAGTTAGCTGTTCTGGTCTATCTGTAAAGAGATTCGGTCATAGATGTTCAATGTTAGACAAAGTTGATTTCCATATCTGTAAGATGCTATTCATATTTTATGTCACATAGACCAAACATGTTTCAACTATCTTTAGAGGAATAGTAAGAGTCTACTAGGTTGTTTTGCTGTATAACATAGCAAAGAACATCTGGGTTAGGAGAGAGAAGGAGAGGAATCCATCAGGAGAAGGGTAGGATAAACATCAGAACTAAGAATGGATCCAACAAAAAAGGAGAAGTGACAGGTCGCCATCTTGGAGAGCACATGCACAAACTTGATTTGTATTGTATCCAATATCTGCGAATTACTCAGGCAAATACAGATGCAGCCACCTGTATCCGATCACTTACCTGGGTAAAAACTAAGGCATCTCACAGTAAATGCCTCAACATTTCTGTGAGATTCTGCTGCCAGACTAATGGCCCATCGGATTAACACAGCAGGGGTCCCAGGAGTCCCATTCAGTTTGAATGGGACTGCAGGGACCCCCAGTGTGTTAATCCGGTGGGCCATTAATCTGGCTGCAGAAATCTCACAGAAATGTTGCAGTTTATTGGGAGATTGCCCCCGATTTTATAAGGCAAGTGATGGGATACTGGTGGCTGCATCTGTAAACATTTCTGATGTGCCAAAGCTGAATGCTGACATTTAATGTATTGGAAGAAGATATGAGGGTAAATATCCTTTTACACTGTTCTTATTGGGACATGCTTTAATCTCAGACTCAAGTTGATGGCAGTTACCGCTGGATAGAGCTTCGATGTCCCACACTGGAGTGTATGGAATCCCATCCTTTGTACCTATAAGGAAGATCAGGTGCATTTTGTGTAACTGATGGCTGTTTCATGCACTCGTGATGGGGATATATGACATGTGCCACTAAAGGAGTGAGATGAGATTGAGAGACTGGAATATATAACCTGTAAACTGCCAGTCAATGAGCAGATGCACTTTATCAAGTGCTCTGTGTAGCACGAAACATGTTGGTAGGGTAATGCCTTGCCCCTTTTCCTTCCATGACTATTAAACCCTTTTATGGATAACGCACTTTCCTCCTAATTCTCTCTTTTTTTGGATGATTCCGGTTGTGCTCTGCCTTTTCTCTCTCCTATTGCATCTATCTCCACGGACGGAGGCGCACCTTCAAGGTCTGATGGGATTAACATGGACGCTGCAGCAGATTCGTGAGTTTTTCCTGTTTGCTACATGGTTATATCATTCTACTAAGGGATTAGGGTATTATCTATTGGGGTGATCATTAGCCTTTGGGTTCCTGGACAACTTGAGTGCCACTTATGCTGGTTTACCAACTAGGATACCACACCCAGTACCCTCCCTACAATCAAGATCACATTCCAGACCTTACACAGGAATTATTCTCATTATCTCATTATTACTACAACTGTATACGGCTCTTAGCACCACGCATTATACTCCCAGTCAATGAGCAGATGCTAAAAACGGAGCAGAGGTTGTTTATTTTTTAATAAAATTAGTTCTAATCTGGAGTAACAAATTGCACTAGATATATCTAAGGAAAACAAATCTATTGCTCTTATTTTGTCCCGGAGCCAGCACCCTCCCCGGCTCCTGAGATATAAGTTTTTTTTGTGTCTTCCGATGACGTGGAGTTAGTTGCCAGAGTGAGTCTGAGTCAGTGGTTGTATTGTAAGATGGTTGTATCTCAGGAACTGAGTGGTCTGCAACAGTTGGGGGGAGGGCAGATCAGCTTCTAGGGATCTCCTGGGGCAGGTAGTAAAAATAGCACCCTGCACACGCACACCCTACCCTTCTGCTGTCCCAGCTCCGACTGACTAGTGTGGTGTAGACGCGCCAAATGTATCTACCCTCGCAGTGCAATCCGGGCTTCCTATTGGCTCTGCTTACCCATGTGAAGTTGCAGCCCCAGTGGCTTCTGGGGGTTGTAGTCCCCGTGGAACCTATTCCCATAATGGCCGTCTTGTAGTGCGCATGCGTGCATGTCATGGTAGACCAGGTCTTTTAACACCATTTATTTTTAAGGGATCAATCACAGGGCAAAACAAGACAGTGAAATAAAATGAGATTTATTTTAGATAAGACCTCGGAAACACACATAAATCCTAAATACCAAAATATACAAACTTACGGGGTTCTGGCTGAATGAGATCTACCTTTCCAATGTGCAAGGAGCCACTTCAAATGTGTTTACCCTGTCTGCTTCTCTGCTTCAGGATGTCAGAGTGCTGCACATAGCAGCCACTCTGAGGTGACCCTCCAGCTGGTCACAGTCCAACTCCACACTCCTTCCCAGAGTGTCTCTCAGATAGTCTCCAAACTCCTTCCCAGAGATGAGCAGTGTTCCTTATATACCCCTTGGTAGCTATCCTTTAACATTGAGCAAGGGTAGCCAGCCAAGAGAAACAGTGCCTGGGGCTCAGACCTGGTAACTGATTCTATTAACTAGTGCCCTTCCTTTGTTCTGATCATATATTTTCTATAGAACAGTTCAGCTAAAGGGATTTACAGAAACTCCCTCCATAGAAATGACAGGCACATAACGTAATTTACATTTGCAGGGCTAACATGTTAATTTCATCACCAAATATCTAAGCTGGGGGGAATTGTTAACACAGCTATAAATACAGACATAAGGTAATTATGTAAAAGACAGGACTTAGAATTATAGCTAGCCCAAATCACATCACAGAACAATGTTGATTCACTGCGGGGTTGCATTTACAGAGAATAAAGAATACAGGCTTTGAAATACATTCCCTGTTCTCCCCCAGATATTAAATTACATTTGGCTGGATGAAACATTACTAGGACAGCCAAGTTACCCATTTTTTAGGGGTAAATAACTTGGATTTGTCTTTATTAGGTCCCACAGCTAGCCCTAAAGTGCGCCTTCTTGTAATGGCCGCCAGCTATGGGGACTCACTGCGCATGTGCGAACTGCACTGCGCATGTGCGGCTATATGGAAGATGGCGGTGCCCTACAAAGGGAGCTGCCGGCGACACTATCGACCTCGCAACTACCGTGCGCTCACCCGCAGCCCTGCCCGCACTCTCCCCATCCTCCGCTGTCGGTCGCAGCGGCAGCAACAGGTAAGGGGATGAAGGGGAACCAAGGGGTCACCCTGTTATGTTACATTATTTTTATATAAATAATTCCCATTGGGAAAGTGTCTGTTTTTATCATTCCTTCATGATAATAGCTGTACTTGGGACAACACGCATCATTTCATTTCTCATCTTGGATTTATGAAGCCACTTGTATCAGAGAGTGGGGGGTTTCCATATTTATACTAGGGCCGTGTGAAAAGTTTGCACAAGATTGGGAATCTGGCAAAGATTAGGTGACCAAAATAGGCAAGGTCACATGAGCAAAGTGTAAGGTCACATGAGCAAAGTGTAAGGTCACATGAGCAAAGTGTAAGGTCACATGAGCAAAGTGTAAGGTCAAGAGTGAGCAAATGTGTAAAAGTCACAGGCAAAGTGTAAGGTCACATGAGCAAAGTGTAAGGTCACATGAGCAAAGTGTAAGGTCACATGAGCAAAGTGTAAAGTCACATGACTGCACACATACAATAAATTAAATTTTGACAAAACATGGCGCCGTTTGGGGAAACTGGTGAAATTTCACATTTGCATCAAATTAGTGAAATTTCAAAAAGATGAGGACATTTGCCTTAAAAAGTTGCCTAAAAATAGCGAATTACAATTGCCAATATTCTCCCGCCTCTAATTATTACATTCGTTACTGAGGCACAATGACACACGAGAAGATTCTCACACTTTATTAATCTGTACAAAGCGTCTGCTTAATATTTACAATGGCTCTCTAGAAATCTGTTCTACAAGTGACAAACTACTCACCCATGAGCGCAGTCAGCTCTGCTGAGCAGAAAATGACTTGGCAGCTTGCAAACTAAAATGAGATTTTCTGGTAATGCAAACCAAAACCATGAAAAGAGGTTTGTAATATAATATCTGTGACTGGGAAATGGATTCACAGAGGATGCGAAAGTACGCAAAGCGTTAAATTAATGCTTCCAAAGAGAAAGACAAAAAGAATTGGCTGGTACTGTATCATGGATGGCTTCCGGGCTAGTGAGGCTGAGATATTGAATAAGTTCAGGCAAGTTAAACCCAACAAATCATCCACACAACAGTGGAGTCCACAGATCAGAGAACAATGCCAGTATTTCCATATACAGTATAAGGGAGCAGAGCCGGTCAGGCCTGCATTAAACTCAAAGCAAATCATTCCGTAATAACCCCTCGCCATCAACTCCCACAAATTGTTTGCCTTGTTTTCCGAGCCTCTTAAACTTCTTTTCGCCTTTCGAAGTCGCGGCTGCCTGCGATGGTACGTGAGACGTGGGAACCTGCAAAGAGTCACTTTGCTGAAGTTCCGACCAAACTGTAGAAAAATACGAAAAATACACAAAAAAGTTCCGCAGAACTTTAGGCAAAATAGAAACCCACCCCGAGACTTAAAAAAAAAAAAAAATGGAGTGAGAGTAATGGAAAATGAAATGTCTGTGGACTTTTTAGCATTTTTCAAATTTGCCACAAACTTTTGTATCAAAATGAACTTCTTCGCGAATCGAAATAGGTGAGATTTGCCGCGACCAACTCAGTGGGTGAAACGTTTGCACATTTCGGGATAGAACAAAATGGCAGCTTATAATCATATGCAGCTGAGCACCTACAGTAGTATGACAGGGGTGCTCAACTACGGTCCTCAAGCTCCCCCCAACAGGCCAGGTGTTCAGCATATCCCAGCTACCGCACAGGTGGCTCAGTCAGATTTATCCACCTGTGCTGAAGCAGGGTATCCTGAAAACCCGACCTGTTGGGGGAGGGCTTGAGGGCTGGAGTTGAGCCCCCCTGCAGTATGATACCACTTGAGAGTTAGAGCCAATAAACAGTGAGAATGGGACAAGCAAGGGATTCTGGGAAAATAAATAGCAATCACAGAGTCTCCGTGACATCATCTTTAAAAGTGAAATTGTTGTAGGAAAGAACGGGTATAGAATAATACAATAGTGAAAAAGAAAGGCGCACTCAAATGGTAAACGTGCCACGGGTCCTGAAATGTCCAGGTCTGTAGTATGTACAGTATGTCTTTATTTATATATCGCCATTAATGTACATAGCGCGTCACAGCAGTAATACTGTACATGTGATAATCATATAAATAACAAATAATACAAATAACACATTAAAAGTAAAATTTAGGAAAAGGAGTCCCTGCCCCGAAGAGCTTACAATCTAATAGGTAGGTAGGAATAACGTACAGAGACATTAGGAGGGCGTTATGGTAAGTGCGTCTGCAGGGGGCCAAGGTTTATGTATGACGTGTAAAGTATCAGCCACGGAGCTACTCATATGCTTCGTTAAGCAGGTGTAAAGAGAAGGTAGAGACAGGCTAACACTCACGTGGAGAATAGCAAGGAATTTATTCAGGTCCACCCTCCTGCACTCTACCGGGACCTTTCTCAAAGAGAATAAAACAATGATATGCAGCCTCCACCCAACAATGTATTTCTTCCTGCGGAGGCGAATCAAAGCACTAAGGACAATATTTACTAAGCAGAAAATACCTTACAGCCCGTATAAGTGGCATAGCACTACTTAGCAAGTATGGGCCTAAATATCTTTGTTATAAATAAAGCACTGCGCTGAATGGACCTTCACTACAGAGGAGGATAAGGTGAGGGGAGAATGAACCCCCCCCCCCCCAATATAGTCAGTCCTAAGGCCACCACCTCATCTTGGCCCGGAGTCCAGTATTTCTTGGGAAACCACTTTTTGTATGCAGTCCCGTGTCAGCAGCAATGCTCTCATAAGTCTGGGGCATATAGCAGAGGAGTATGGATTATATTATGTTACAAAGGCTCTGGTAATTATTTTTCATCAGCACCGTGTGAAGGATAAGAAGGCATGTGTTCATTTCTAAGCAGCGTATTGATAACTATCTTGAGTTCAAACAAGACCAAACCTTCCATGAGATTTGATATATGAAGGGATTTGACATTTCCATTGTATTTCCGTTGGGCCAATTCCATGATAAATAGATAGCAGTTAAAATTGCTGACTTTTATTTAAAGAGTTATTGATGATTGCATTAATATCTCACATGCAATGTTCATCCTCCGGAAACGCAAAGGAGCCAAATTATCATTGAATTAATGAAAGCGTGTGACAAATATACATATCCCATTCTTACCTTTGGAGGCTGTGTATTGTATGGAGAGTGTTGTGTTCAATGCTAGTCTGCAGATTATCACACAGACAGTGTGCTGCTAAATATATTATATATATATATATATAATATATATATTTATATATATATATTATATATATATATATATATATGGGAATAGAGCTCCATATATAATTACATATAGTTACATAGTACATTAGGTTATTATTATTACTATCGTTTATTTATAAAGCGCCAACATAATCTGCAGCGTGGTACAATGGGGGATAAAATGTTATGTAAATTACAGATACAGAAGGTAAGGAGAGCCCTGATTCGGAGAGCTTGCAATCTAGAGGGAGTAAGAGGCAAAGTTGAAACAAAAGGTTTGGGGAAAAATAGGACACCTGTCCATCAAATGTAAGTTTTAATTGGGTGAAATACTCATTCTATATTTATTGTTATAAACGTTCAGTGTTTGAATTGTGCTCAGGCTCCGGAACGCTCACGCGCATTAATAGCAATGTTTGTATATATTCTGGAATGCTTGATAACGTTTTCATAGGCTTATATACTTACAGTATATAGTCCTTAGTGAGCCCAGTCCTCACACAATGTGGCATACGTTTCACAGTTCAAATGGCATATATTAAAAAGCATGGGTAAAAGATGCACAAGGCCAATGCCTTTTTCAAGCCTTACATCTGTTGTAAAGTCCAGGCAGGGCCTTGATAAGGCGCTTTCCAGCGTGAAACGCATAGGTGGTGCATTTTTTACAATCTTTTTGTCCATGAGACTTTAATAAATACAATTTTTATTGGGGTCACCTCGTGACCCGTTCTTTGTGCGGTTCTGCTCCGTTTTTCAACTCAACACTTTATATTTATTGTTATATTGATTCATGGGGAAGCACATACCAAACCCCAGTGAAACGTTTGCAAATGATGTCTCATAAGGGAAAAACAAAGTCATCCGATCTCTCCCTGAATCAATGGTTTTCCTACTGTATGTATTAATAGAAAGACAAAATTAGGAGGACAGTTTGTCCAGTATACAGTAAATACAAATATAATAAGGGGATCCCTGAGCTGAAAAGCTTACAGTCTGTTCAGTGTAGTTTACAATATTATTAAATGTAGTCAAGTGGAATATCAGGTGTAGAAAACAATGTTTACAAAAAATCTGTTGGTTTGATATTCTGGGCAGGTCTGGTATTTCCCATAACATCTCCCCCCCCCCACACATGCTGTCCAAGGTACTGAAAAGGGAGCATGTACTGTACAGGCGAGTCCTCCTCTGATCTCTTCACTTCTTGTACAACGTGCTGCATATGTGGTATACGGGCCCGTCTGTTTTTATTCCCACATCCTGCCCAAGGTACTAACGAGAATGTGACTCAATGTTTTGTTGTTTATTATTCCAGTTATTTAACCCTATTTATCTGGAGAGGTAACAACTTTTCAGACGTTGCATTTCTTTTACAGTATATTCTAGTCTTGTAAAACCCATGACATGCAGTGTGAACTAACGGCATAGCACGGTGAAACAGGGCTGCAATGGAAACTACTCAAAGTAATGGCTTAAATCCTAGATATAATTAGGGAATTGTTACACTGAAAAGTTAAAAAAAGAAGATGGTTTATAATTAGAACCTTTTGTGTGCTGTAATCATCATCCTCTTATAAATAAACAGTATAATGTGTGAGCAACAAACCTTTGTAATTAGGGATGAAAACAAGTAGATTTCCTTTTCAGTAAGGAAAAAGCTGAAGCCCTATTTTGATTTTAGAGTTAAATTAAAATAACATTGAAAGTCTGGAAAGAAAACAGCCAAGAGGAACTAATCAAAATACTAACTAATCACATTACACCTGGAAATCAATGGTGTAATAATATTAAAATCTATAGCCCACTGAAGTCCTTTTTTTCATTGCATACAAATCGGCTCTCGTATTTGGATATATATATATATATATATATATATATATATGTTTTTTTTCCCCCTTTTTTCTTTTAAGGATGTCTGCACATGCCTCTGTGATAGTCTGAACGTCCTGTTTGAAATTCGGTGCTGCTACGCTTTTACATTATCTGACGTCACGGATGAGGCGGCATATATGAATCCAGTTGCCGTCCTCCCAGCAAGCCCCCCGAGGAAGCGTACATGGCGAAACGTATGTCGGGGCCTCCTCCTGTCTCCGTCCTCTCTCGGAACCCCTCTACACCAGGCATACCTACCGGATCCAAGGTGGGCGCATGTTTCTCCCTGCAGCCAATTTGGGTGCCACTGAATCTCCATTCCGGCTAAGTATCATACAGCCGTGCACATGGGAGTCTGTACTTGTTGGGATTTTGCTTGCCTCGCTTACAACTCCGTGAGATTATCAGAACTGTCCATCCTATTATTGGTTATCCATAAGAACACTGGCATACCTGCATATTTACAGGTGCATCCTGACACTGTGACACTACTTTCATTGTTAAATTCCATATACTGTATGTGTGACTATTAGGAGATAGAATTCACACTGACATGAAAACTCTTTGAGAATACACAAGTGATGAGAGGATGAGCGGCATGTTTGAACCACAGTAGCAAACTGCAGAAGGTAAAGGTGCAGTCCTGTCCATCTTCCATTCTTCCACACATTCTGTTTCACTCTATTTTTCTTCCTTTTTATACTATATTATCATTTTATGTCATTCCCTTTTACTTCTTTGCTCACTATCATGCTCTACTGTCCATGTCTCTCTCCGAAATGTTGTCTCACGCCGACCCTAACCGGCACTCTTCTATTTTTAAAATCCTTTGCATTTGTAAACATTAAAATGGTAAAATAGAGTGTGCCCCAACGCACGCTCACTCCCTGCTTCAGCTTGTCAGAGGTAGAGAGGCAGTGAGACGGCAGGGAGACAGAGACACATTGAGATGGAGAGAGAGACAGACAGAGAGAGAAAGAGAGACAGACAGGGAGACAGAGAAAGAGGCAGTGAGACGGCAGGGAGACAGTGACAGAGGAAGGGAGATGGACAGAGAGGCAGGTTAGTTTTCTTAATTTAAAATCCCCCATAATTCATACTGGCACTTATTGTTTTATCGGTGCTGCGTTCTGGGCAGTACCGGCCTACTTTCAGCACTTATTTTGGCACTTACCTTTTGATGGCGTTTTAAACTAACAAACCATTTTCTCCATTACAGTTAAACTGACACCCCACATACTCTGCGCCAGGGGGAACCACGGGATACAGTGTATGTATATAGTATAATGTTGTATGTATGTATAGAATACCTGTCCAAGCAAAACCCCAAGAGGGTATATTCGGTCCCCGTCCCTGACCACACGGGCAGGTTGGTTAAAAAGCTTAGTATACACAGGTCAAGAAGGTTCGTAACCCCTTAGGTGCTCAGTAGAAAATAACGGGTGGTGCTGTAGGCCTTAGAAGAGGTAATAACATAAAAACCACACCACACAGCTGTGTTAGAACAGCATAAAAGTATGACCTGATGTCTCTCCCAGCGGCTGGCTCAGGGTGAGCTCCAAAACGCCGAGATAGAAAGACTCACGGTTGGTGGATGGTGTGGTGTGGAAGATTAGATGGTGATCCTCTGTGCCTCAGATCCGTCTGCAGCGCTAGGCCAGTAGCAATGGCCCTGGCTCCCGTAGGGAGCGTGGATGTATCCGCCGCCAACCCTCCTGCAACAGACCGGTCGCAGGGGGCGGTTCACGTGACCCGGCGGCTCAGGCGTCGCTGCAGAATGACGAGGAGCGGCGTGGGATCAGCGTGTAGGCGCAGCACCAACCCGGCGTGCCTGCGGTAGTTGTAGATAGAGAAAATCTTCCCCCAACGGGACAGGTAGACGGCAGCACAGCAATGGATGAAGAGAGGCTGAGGTGAGTTAAAAATAGACTTTATTCAGACATTTTTGTCAAAGGTCCCCCGGACCGAAACGCGTCAGAGGACCTGAATAAAGTCTATTTTTAACTCACTTCAGCCTCTCTTCATCCATTGCTGTGCTGCCGTCTACCTGTCCCGTTGGGGGAAGATTTTCTCTGGTTAAAAAGCTTGACCCGTCCCACTACAATTGACGGGGTACCAGGTTCCCCATGTTAAGAGGGATCTAGGCCTCAACACCGTTAAAGAGTGTATGTGATTAATTGCATACTGCTACGAAGTTGGGTGTACTATCAACTGTATGCCATAAAATGTTGGTTATGACTACTGTTTGTGTTGTTTCAGGTTGTTCAACTGAAGGATGAAATTTAGGTTCCAAGCGGGGACATTGGATTTTCCACCAGAGCGAGAGTGTAGCCATACCTGGCTTGGCTATTGATCTACTCTTTCTGACATGTAAGTCCTAGTACAGTGCAGGCACTGTTAGGCCCAATCAAGGGTTTTCCCCAGCAGCAATCAGCTCCCTTGAGGCAGGACAATGCCTGTGTTCTGCCCAATCCTTGGCTCAGGCCTTAGAACTTCCCCCGTGGTAGTTAAGAGGATGCACACCCAAATTGTTTCAGTTGTCTCTCCCTTGAGAGAGACTGGTCTCACAGGAGAGTTGTGCAGGGCGCTGTCACCTTCTATCCCCTCCCCTAGAGGAGTGGGTGTGAGAACCATACACCCTGCTCCATCAGGGAGTAGGGGAAGAGCTAGGACCGACCTCTGGGGTCCATGACTGGGGGTTGAGTCCAGGGACCATCCTAAGGCTGGAGACCAGGCTGACTGTATGCTGTACTCTTTATGGAGAAGAATAAAGACTGTTCCTGTTACAAAATATAGCAAGGGAATCTTGTAGAGGGTGGGGGAAACACTGCTACATATGTATGTATGTATAATGTACATGCAAAATGTATCAACATGGAACAAAAATAATCCAAGCCTCATAATGGCTTGATTCTTAAAATGACTAAAAGCAGCTGTTTTATAATGCTCCGAACTGGTTATCTTTCTTCACAAAAGTAAAAAAACAATTAAATGAATTTTGTTAATTACATCTAACTAAATCTGTTTATATTTATTAATTACCATGTTGCACTGTAATTGAACGTTGTCTGCATACCCATTCGCATCATAGCCACACCCAGCTGTCACTCACAGCACAGACCATGCACACAAAAAGTGTGATTCACGTGCATGAGAATTAGCACACGCGCGTATGCGCGAGCCCGCCAACTATAAAACAAGCCTTAGCGTTCATACATTGTTATGCTCATGTATTTGCCCATACAGTGATTTGGGGCATTAAAACACTATGCATCCCACAGAATATGCACCACAGTATACAAAGTATTGAAGACTGAATTACTTTTTCCCCTTACTTTAATGGGAAACAAAAATCTGACTTGGCATAAAATCCTCTGATTAATGATCTGCATCAAAGACGAGCCGGGGAAAGTAATTTTAAACTATATAGAACCTGGAGCCTACACACAACCTGTAAACTATATTACCAACATATCAACTAAGCTGTCAAGTCCCTGGGCTCCTTACTTTCCAAAAAATGTGAACACAATATCAGATTTCACGGGTGAAGAAAAGAAAGAAGAGAGATCTATTTACTATCTGAATGATCTCGCCACAGTTTTGTGAAGTGTTAATGTACCTTATCCTGCAGAGTATGACTTAGCAGCAAGCTCGGCTGGATTCTCTGCAGATATGTAAATGCACATTAGCAGCTGAATATCAGATTATGGAAATGCTTAGAAGAAAATAAAGGCTTGGGGGAAAAAAAAGATACTCTTGTCGCTAAATCAGTTTTGCTTTGCAGCTATCACTTCTTGACAACCGGTTGAGTGTAAAAATATAAATTAAATCTGAAAAGTTGGACAAGATGTAATTATTGAAATGATTTGTGTCGGGATAAGGGGATTTAGAAGCCATATTCCAAAGAGAGAGCCCATGTTCTGGTTTACCGAAAGGTGTCAGAGCGGGTCAGACTTGAGTCGGAAATGTTTTATGTATGAGTCCCACTGTCTGGCCACAATATATATACAGTAATATTTTATTCTAACAAGTGACCTTCATGGTTCCTTTGTCCCCCTGACCACATAACTGATTATGAAATACTCCCAACGCTCTGCTAATGTTGTCCCACATTTAAAGACACAAAGCAAAATAGAGACAGATCCCAGAAAAGCAACTAGGATACCAGGAGGAGAAGCATCCAAGTAAAGACTGAGGGACCTCAGCACTCTGAAAGAGAGATGGGTGGGGCTGGGGGGGGGGGCATGATGGAGGGCTTCACATACCAGAAGGGTATACAAAAGATATAAGGGAAAGTATTACCCAGCCCTAGTACAATTGGTCACCCGATGACTGCAGAAGGGAAGAGGAAAGTGAGGACATAGTCCTCACAATCAATAAAAGGAATATGCATGGAACCCCAACCCCTACCCCCTGCCCGAGGTCCCTATCCTCCAATTACCCAAATCACAGAGATTTAGTGATTCTGGACCAGAAAATTAAATGTTCATGGAAAAGAGCTGATCTTTTATCAGCGAGACGCAATTGAAATCTAAGGGGGATATTGTAGCTGTGAGTTTGTCCTTGTAAAGGTCATAAATCGCACATTTTTTTTTACAACTAGCCATATTCTGTAACAGAAATCGCGCCTCTTACATTGGGTCTATTACATGGCGCCTCTTACACCGCGTCTCTTACATCGGGTCTATTACATCGCGTCTCTTATATGGCGTCTCTTACATGGAGTCTCTTACACCGCGTCTCTTACACGGCGTCTCTTACATTGGGTCTATTACATCGCGCCTCTTACATGGCGTCTCTTACACCGGGCCTCTTACACCGCGCCTCTTACACCGCGCCTCTTACATCGCGCCTCTTACATCACGCCTCTTACATTGGGTGTATTACACCGCGCCTCTTACATCGCGTCTCTCATATCGCGCCTCTCACATCGCGCCTCTCACATCGCGCCTCTCACATCGCGCCTCTCACATCGCGCCTCTCACATCGCGCCTCTTACATCGCGCCTCTTACATCGCGCCTCTTACACCGCGCCTCTTACACCGCGCCTCTTACACGGCGCCTCTTACACCGCGCCTCTTACACCGCGCCTCTTACACCGTGCCTCTTACATCGCGCCTCTTACACGGCGCCTCTTACACCGCGCCTCTTACACCGCGCCTCTTACATCGCGCCTCTTACACCGCGCCTCTTACACCGCGCCTCTTAAACCGTGCCTCTTACATCGCGCCTCTTACATCGCGCCTTTTACATTGCGCCTTTTACATCGGGTCTATTACATGGCGTCTCTTACACAGCGTCTCTTACACCGCGTCTCTTACACCGCGTCCTTACAACATACAACCGCGCCTCTTACAACACATCCCCTTTACATCGGCTCACACCGCTCCTCTACACCGCGCCTCTTACAAGAACCACCGCCTCCTCTACACCGCGCTTTTCATGCGGCTTTACACGCATCAGGCGTCTCTTACACAGCGTTCTTACAAACGCTAAATTTACACGTCTTTAACAATCTACCCGCGCCTTTACATACACCCGCGCCTCTGACAAACCAGCACACCACCAATTACATAATAACAAACACGATCCCTCTTACAAAATACACGCGTCTCTTACATATACAACGCGCCTCTTACAACTGCACACACGCCCTCTTACCAACCGTCGGCCTCTTACAACGGCGCCTCTTACACGCGCCTCTTACAAAACAACCAAACACGGCGCCTCTTAACAACGGCGCCTCTTACACGCGCCTCTTACGGCGCCTCTTACTCGGCGCCTCTTACATGGCCTCTTAACACATGGCGCCTCTTCACGGCGTCTCTTAATCACCTCACGCCTCTTACTGCGTCTCTTACATGGCGCCTCTTACATCGCGCCTCTTACTGGCGCCTCTTACATGGCGTCTCTTACATGGCGCCTCTTACATGGCGCCTCTTTCAATGGCGTCCTCTTACATGGCGCCTCTTTACATGGCGCCTCTTACAACATCCTACACGGTCGTCTTACATGGCGTCTCTTACATGGCGCCTCTTACGGCGCCTCTTTTACAAGGCTTCCTTACATGGCGCCTCTTACATGGCCCTCTTACATGGCGTCTCTTACATGGCGCCTCTTAACAATGGCGCCTCTTACAACGGTCTCTTACATGGGCTCTCTCTTACAACGGCGCCTCTTACACCGCCCTTACAAACGGCGGCGTCTCTTACACGGCGCCTCTTACACGGCGCCTCTTACACCGCGTCTCTTACATGGCGTCTCTTACATGGCGTCTCTTACATGGCGCCTCTTACATGGCGCCTCTTACATCGCGCCTCTTACATGGCGTCTCTTACATGGCGCCTCTTACATCACGCCTCTTACATGGCGTCTCTTACATGGCGTCTCTTACACAGCGCCTCTTACACGGCGTCTCTTACACGGCGTCTCTTACATGGCACCTCTTACATGGCGTCTCTTACAAGGCGTCTCTTACATTGCGCCTCTTACATGGCGTCTCTTACATGGCGTCTCTTACATGGCGTCTCTTACACGGCGTCTCTTACACGGCGTCTCTTACATGGCGCCTCTTACATGGCGTCTCTTACATGGCGCCTCTTACATGGCGTCTCTTACATGGCGCCTCTTACATGGCGCCTCTTGCATGGCGTCTCTTACACAGCGCCTCTTACACAGCGTCTCTTACACGGCGCCTCTTACATGGCGTCTCTTACATGGCGTCTCTTACATGGCGTCTCTTACATCGCGTCTCTTACATGGCGTCTCTTACAATTTACACTGTAAGCGTTTAAATAGCCATTCTGCGCAAATTAACAGCAGTGCAACCAACAGCACCAACAAGGGAGAGAAACAAAATTATACATTTCAACATTTGGAAAAAAATGCTTTCAAGAAGTAGCAGGTGTCTCCATGTTCCTGTGTAAGACTGGTCTATTAAGGCCGTTCTCCCTCCACTGCAGAGGTAACTGAGAATTTTCACATATACTGGTCATGCAGTGACGTGGCTGCATACTGGTCATGCCGTGATGTGGCTGCATACTGGTCATGCCGTGACGTGGCTGCATACTGGTCATGCCGTGACGTGGCTGCATATACTGGTCATGCCGTGACGTGGCTGCATATACTGGTCATGCCATGACGTGGCTGCAGGCTTATAACGCTTTGGCCAAAGGGTTTCACTAAATGACCCCTATTCGTGAGAATACTGACATTGAAGTGTTTAACTATGTATTTTGTCACATTGGATGTAGAATTGGGTATCTTTGTCTTTTCAATAAATATTGCCTACAAGAATTGGAGTTTTTATTCCATTTCCCTAAACAATTTGGAATTACCCAGTATACCGAGGCTGCTAACAGGTAGTGCACACACTTTATGGCAACTTGATTGAAGAGAGACCCAGCAATGATTAATGAAACAATAAGCCTCCGGTATTGAAAACAGGGAGTTGGTTAATAGTAAGCCGGATAGAGGTACAGGGGGACACCTCCCTAAGGGGCGCCCCCAAGTAAATCACAGCCCGGCACTAACCGCCTCAATAATCTCCCTGAAATACCGCGTGGAGGTTAGGAGTACTCACGAAAAAGCCGTCCCTGTTGGTGCAGGGAATTCTGCAGCGGCTTCCTCCTCTGGTGTAGCTGGCGTCAGCGTGCTCCTCCGGAAATGATGACACAGGAAGAAGGGGGTAGGACCATCCTACCCCCTTCTTCCATTTCTCTAAACACGTGTTTAACAATAATTATCCTAAAATAACATTCATATTGAGTCCTAAATTCTGTCAAAAAAATCAACATGACAATCAAACGGAAATAGATCATTTAAGTCAGCGGTGCACAAACTCCCCGCGCCTGCGCCCCCCCCTACCTGCTCCCTCCTCAGTCGCGCCCCCCTCGCGTCTAATGATGCGTCAAATTATGCTGCGGGGTCATGTGACGTCACATCATGTGACCCGCAGCGTCATCTGATGTCATATCTCCATGGCATCGGGCGCCATTTGATGCCACGTTGTCATAGAGACGCGTGACCAGAGTCGGGTAATTAAGTTTACAGGGGCCTCCCACTCTCAGTGCAGGGCCTTTGTAAATTCTGTGCCCCCCAGAAAAGTCTCGGGGCCCCACTGGGGAGCGCGCCCCCCAGTTTGCGCACAGCTGATTTAAGTAATCAGTTATTTCCAACCCTATGGCCCCAAAATAGGACATTACATTTAAAAAACAATCGCTCCATCACCAATAACATTAAAGAATAACTTGCTAACAATATGAACGGAAATAGCAATATATTTTTTGCTTAAGTTTAAACTGAGCCTGCAACCTGCTAATGATGTCCAAAGGTGCAAAGGTGGGCTTTAGCTTCACCTCGCTAATCTTCTACCTGCAACATATACAGGAATAACACATATTTACAGTATATATATATATATACTGTATATATATTTACTATATATATACACACATACATTTTAAGTTATGGTGGGTGAAAAAGGTGACAAAAAACCTCCACCGTGCCGCCTTTTTCACCCATGCTCAATATTTGGACAAATATTGTAGGTAAATATGTTTTGAAAACATACTAAAAACTGCATTATGTATTTCCCAAAAAAAGCAAAAAAAAAATCAGCAAAGTACATGATGAGTTATCCAGTAGAGTAGAAGGGCAGACATTAGAATAAAATAGTTAATTAGCCTTATTAATTAAGTAAATGCATGTGTATTGATGCAATCCCGCATCTATTGCGGCGATCTCTCTAACCTTGAGCTGGCGAGAAAATGTCTGTGAGTTAGTTGAAGCGGTTTTGCCTTTTTCAGTTAATGGAGCTGCTATTATTCCAGCGGCTTTGCAAACATTGCAAGTTTGAGACTTTTTTTGTCACATCGCTCCGATTTAGAGAATCGGAATTATACCGCTTCTTAAAAAAAACCTTTCTGGCACGGTTTGGTGATGCGAGAAGCGCTTTCAGAATACGGGAGACTGCATATCCGCGGGAAAAGGGCTCTCACGGATATCTCCTTCTCACAGCTGCTAGTGAAACTCACCCCAAAACTGTGGGGTTCAGAGAAAAACAACAAAAGACAGGGGAGCCCAATGTTACATCCAATTGACAAAACATAACGTTAATAAGTATAAAGTTAAATACTTCAATAATAATATTTTCTTGGTTATTCAGTTAAACCCTTTGGCCAAAGCGTCATAAGCCTGCATACCACGTCAAGGTATAACCAAATGTGCAGGTCCTAACACTACACTGTGAACCTTCCCGTTACCTCTGTATGAGGGGGGACAACCATAGTAGGTTCTGTCCATACAGCAAAATGAGAGAACCTCCCAAGTTAAAGAGAAAACCAGTGATACAGTAACTGACATTATAACTGACTGAGCTTTAATACATTGAAGGGTGCCAATAGCTGTATGGGTCAAAGAAAAAGTAAAATGCTTCAGAGGTTATAATACCTTTTAATCGAATGTGCCACCTGATGAAGGGACCTCTGCAGTCTTAAAAGCTTAGGCACAAGAAAAACTTGTACGATTATTGTGTGTCCCCATTAACAGGCATCGCAGGCCAGAAAGTATCTTACTAAAAAAAAAACAAGGATTTTCATGGACCTAAAAAAAATTGTGATTATCTCTTCAGAAACGCTTAATAATTTATTAACGCGTGTCACGGAGCATTCTCTGCCACCTAGGCATTAGGATCTGCTGGAATCAATATAGACATGTAAATTCTATAATATTCGCCTCAAGGATAAATCTGGAAGGCTGCTAATTATAGCTGGTTCAGGAGATGTTAAGAGGGTGAGTGCTTCCAAAGTAGGGTCTACAGCCCGCAGCACTATTCCACTTGTTTAAAGCCGTGTATATTGGGAGTGGGTAATTCAAACTGATCTAATTCAGTGGGCTTTCAAACTACTGAGGTTAAAGTGTCATTATATCCCCTTTGATGTCACTATACACGCGTTTTTTTGCATGAATTCTGTCCCAGATGCATTCGCTTACAAATTCTGAAGGACAAATTCTGAAATAACCAAAGAGCTTCTAGCTATTACCTAACTTCTACCCCTGTGTTATCAGCACTTGGAAGAAATATACAATGCAGTCACAATGCCTGGCTGCTACTTTATAATAATACAAAATAACCGCTATATACATGTACTTGACAAGTTCAATTTGTTTGTATTTTACGCTCATGCTTTCTCAATTCGCTGTATACTTTGTCCACGGCTGACCATTTCACAAGCACTGTATCTTATAACTAAAAATAATCTGCACATAAAAAACATGTCTTTGTTAAGGTAGTCGCCTTTTTATGAGCCCGGTATTTATTTATTTATTATTATCCAACAGAGTCACAGAGAAAGAGGCTTACAGCGGATACTAATAATAATACATTGCTAACTTTTTTAACAATATATTCATTATGTGGTAGAATCCCAATAAATAACTATGTATTATGAGGCAGTATATACATTCCTGTAAATTATATACAGTACATACAGTGCACATCTCATAGCAACTGTAAAGGTCAGCTAGTTATGAAGGGGCCTTGTTGATTTTACGCAGTCGTATAAAATACTCATTTATTTTTGCCTTAGTTTGTAGTCAATTTGATTTCCGTGATTTTTTTTTGTGGTTGTAAACAGCAGTGTTACGTACGTGGCTACTTTTGGATAGATATTTGCAGGGTAGGGATTCTACAGACTGGTGAGCAGGCCATGCTGCTTGTTTGCTTGATATATAACACCAAAAAAAGAGAAAAATAGTTAACCAAAGCGATAAAAATATTTTGTTGCAAAAATGTATCATACAATCATATAAATAACAAATAATACAAATAACACATAAAGGGAAGAATTACTTCAGACATAAAAGTAGCATTTAGGAAAAGGAGTCCCCGCTCAGAAGAGCTTACAATCTAATTGGTAGGTAGAAAGAACATACAGAGATGGTAGGGGGGTGTAATGGTAAGTGCGTCTACAAGGGGCCAAGGTTTACGTATGAGGTGTATAGTATATATATATATGCATAAATCTTTAAAGCGATCTATGTTCATGGAAATCACATGTTTTACATTAGTGACAAAACATCCTCAAACTTTCCCTATATTGTCTAAATCAGGGGCGGCCAACTCCAGTCCTCAAGAGCCACCAACAGGTCAGGTTTTAAGGAAATCCCAGCTTCAGCACAGGTTGCTCAATCAGTGGCGTCATCTTTGGCTGAATCCTCTGTGCTGAAGCCAGGATATTTTTAAAACCTGACCTGTTGGTGGCCATTGAGGACTGGAGTTTGCCACTCCTGGTCTGAATGCTGTCACCTGACCTCTGTGCCCACCCCCCCCTTTCCTGAGACATAACTTGTTTCTCCTCTGAGTAAAGATACTTGCCCAGTGGCCCCCACATTCCTGCTGGGGCCAGGCTCCTCCGGCGGCCTCTACAGCTACATCATCATCGGGAAATAAGGAGGCGACTATCTATTGGTGACCCTTGGATATATTTGTAGGTTTTTTCTGGAACAAAAAAAACCTAGAAATATCTCAGGAGCTGGGGGTCCCAGGAGGTTAGAGGTTTGCAGACCCCCCTGGTTCAGGTACTGTACTTAAATAAATAAAAAAAATTCAGTTTGGTTTAGATCAGAGGTTCCAAACCTAAAGGACGCCTAACAGTGCGGGGTTTAAGGCTATCCTTGAGACGTGGTCTGCCTTGGAGGGGCTCAAGGGCTTACAACACTTTGGCCAAGAGTTAAACTAAAAGACCATTTTATTCAAAATATATATATATATATATATTATATATCTATAGTATTTATAATTATATATCTTATAGTATATATATCTTATATAGATATATATATATCTTATATTCATATCTCTTTATATCTATATTATATGGCACTGTACTGTGTATTTGTGTCTTTGGATGTAGCACAGGGCTCTGTCTGTGTTTCATGTTCTGTCTCTGGTTTTAAATATTCTCTCATTAGCACAGAACCACCCCTCGTTGCTCCTTAAGGACTGGACTTGGGAACATCTGGTTTAGATAACATCAAATACATGTTTCCCACCAGCCCAAGTTGTGTTAATGCCCTCCTTCCCCCCGCCCCCCCACCATTGAATGGGCTAACATAGAAGAAAAGAGCTGGGGGTTTTGAGTCCTTTGTGGCAGGGTTGCAATGTGTCACCATGCCCTGCGCATGCGCAAAACACGATTCCGTCCCTTTACATTATTCATTGTAACACACTGAGGAAAAAAAACAACCAAAAAAAAAAATACGTTTTTGTGTTAAACACAGTTCAACAGTCTCTGTTTAGCCCTCTCGAGGAATAAAGTCAGAGATGAAAAAAAAAAAAACCCAGAAGAAAGGAAATGACAAATGTTCAAATTATGCAGAATTTGCCTTTTGGAAATCCCGTTCCCCATTGCGCTTGGTGGAATTTTATAGAGGTATAAATCACAAAGAAATAAGAAGCCAGTAATGAGATAGAAGTATATTTGAAATATGGATGCAAATCCTTACCACCTGCGGATCAGAAATAGTCTGCAGAGACTGTCCTGGGAGCTGGGCTGCCATTAACATCTTGTAAGCACTAAATCTGCGGGGAGAGAGCAGTGGAATTATATGTATGTGAAATGCCAAAGCCCTCCCCGATTTATCCCCCAGCAGAATGTCCTGGCCACATCTACATAAATATTTTAACAGGGATTTAATTTTCATTTTCGTCCTCTTGTAAATCTTTCCGGCTGGAAACCACGCGGTGATGCTCAGCCCGCTGCCATTTTTTCGGGGGGATTTGCGCGAATTCCTTACCTGGCCGTGTGATTCGTGCTCAGAACCGGAGCAGCCTGCGGCCCTGGGTTCAGCTGGCGGCCTTATCATCTTGTAGCACTTGAATTAATGAATATTCTGTCCTTCCGCCTCTCAGAGAACTGTTAAACACTGGATGGCTGCTAATGGTGAAGGGCTTTTATGAATAAACCTGGAATTCATTTATTTGCATTACAATTTTCAGAGCCCTGCAACTTGTCTGTAGAGAACAGTCACCCAGTGCATACAACTTCCCAGGATGGTTTGTTTGCTTTGCTCTTATCATTTGTGATGTACACTTTACCTTGACTACGCTGTATGTAAATTCTAATCAGAATTTACACAACGAAAATCTAATAAGAATTGACACAATTATAGCCGCTTTGGTTTTACTCTTTCATATATGATTTGTATATCCAATATATTGCAATAAAATGTTGTTTTTCTTGAATGTTATGCTACGGCTGATTAAGCTTAATTTAACATGTTATTAAGATTTATTCGTACATTTTTTTTTATATGTATGTGATTAATATTATTATATTAATTTTTGGAATAAGCCAGGACATTTTCCAAAACGACAGAAAGTTACAATTTATATACCAACAAAGCCGGAGGTAGAAAGAACCCAGATCCTTCATGTCAACCTGTCTTTATGTTTAACTTTTTGTTTACGGTTCATATTGAAGTTGATTAATAAGAGTATTTATAAAATAGTAATAAAAATGTTGACATTAAAAACAAAAGAAGCTGCAGAGTCGTGCGAGTTTGACCGGATATTTTAGCAAATGGATCAGTCGTTTATATAACACATCTCTCTTCCGTTTCATAATTGTACGCAGCCAGCGCCGAGCACGCAGCCACCGAGAACGCAGACAGCGCCGAGAATGCAGACAGCGCCGAGCACGCATGCAGCCAGCGCCGGGCACGCAGCCAGCGCCGGGCACGCAGCCAGCGCCGAGCACGCAGCCAGCGCCGAGCACGCAGCCAGCGCCGAGCACACAGTCAGAGCCGAGCACACAGCTCTGGGTGTCAGTGACACCTGTGCATTCCAAACCCAGCTCAGTGGTTCCTACAGACTTAACACAAGGCTGTTGCTAAGCAACCCAAACCCAGCTTCCAATAATAACAGAAACATTATCATCATCTGATGTTCCCCCACAACCCAAACCAGAGAGCAACAACGTGTTAACATGTAATATACTCTCTGTCCCCCCAGACTGGAGCCCCTCACATGTAATACTCTCTGTTCCCCCAGACTGGAGCCCCTCACATGTAATACTCTCTGTCCCCCCATACTGGAGCCCCTCACATGTAATACTCTCTGCCCCCCCAGACTGGAGCCCCTCACATGTAATACTCTCTATCCCCCCAGACTGGAGGACTGAGAGCCCGCACTGTATACTCTCTGCCCCCGCCAGACCTGGAGCCCCTCACATGTACTACTCTCTATCCCCCCAGACGAAGCCCCTCACAGTAATACTCTCGGCGCCCCCCCAACTGGAGCCCCTCACATGTAAAACTCTCTATCCCCCCAGACTGGAGTCCCTCACTGTAATACTCTCTGTTTCCCCCAGACTGGGAGCCCCTCGACATGTATACTCTCTGTTCCCCCAGACTGGATCCCCTCACATGATAATATCCTCTCTGTCCCCCGACTGGAGTCACCTCACCTGTAATCCTCTCATACTCCTCTGTCCCAGACTGGGAGTCCCGTCAATGTAATCCCCTCTGGACTCTCTGCCCCCCCAGACGGTGGAAGAAATCCCTCACATGTAATACTCTCTGTTCCCTTCCACTCTCTGTCCCCATACTGGAGTCCCTCACATGTAATTCCTCTCCTGTCCCCCCGGACTGGAGGCCCCTCACATGTAATACTCTCTGTCGGCCCCAGACGGGAGCCCCTCCCTGTAATAACTCTCTGCCAACTCTTGACTCTCTGCCCCCATACTGACCCATTCACACTTTAAGCTCTCTATCCCCCAGCTGGAGCCCCTCAATGTAATACTCTATTGCTCTCTGCCCCCCCAGACTGTAGCCCCTCACATGTACTACTCTTATCCCGCCCCAGCTGGAGCCCCTCAAGTAATACTCTCTGCCCCCCTCATACTGGAGCCCCTCACATGTAATACGCGCTATCCCCCCCAACTGGAGTCCCCTCACATGTAATACTCTCTGTCCCCCAACTGGAGCCCCTCACATGTATACTATCTGGTTCCCCCAGATGGAATCCCCTCACATGTAATCTCTCTGTCCCCCGGACTGGAGTCCCTCACAATGTAATACTCTCTTTCCCCCCAGACTGGAGTCCCTCACATGTAATACTCTCTGCCCCCAGCTTAGTCCCTCACATGTACTAAACTCCTGTTCCCCAGACTGGGTCCCTCACATGTAATACTCTCTGTCCCCTAGACTGGACGCCCCTCACATGTACATACTCTCTGGCCCCCATGAAGCCCCTACATTAATACTCTCTGATCCCACCGCCCAGACTGGAGCCCCTCACAATGTAATTACTCCTGTCCCCCCCAGACTGGAGCCCCTCACATGTAATACTCTCATCCCCCCAGTACTAGCCCCTCACAGGTAATTACTCTCTGCCCCCCAGACTGAAGTCCTCACATGTATACTCCTCTATCCCACTTTCAGTCCTGCACATCCCCCTGTTCCCCAGACTGGAGCCCCTGCACATGTAATACTCTCTCTACCCGGTCCCCCAGCTGAGTCCCCGCACATTAATACTCTCTATCCCCCAGGACTGGAGTCCCTCACGGTAGTACCTCTCTGTCCTCCCCCGACGGTGCCCCTCACATGTACATTACTCTCCTCTCTGCTGCCCCCCAGACTGAAGTCCCCTCACTTATCCTCCTGTCCAGATACTTCCTACTGTAATACTCCTCGTCCTGAGACTGCCCCTCACATGTAATATCTCTTGTGCCCCCCGCTAAGCCCTCACATGTAATACTCTCTCGTTTCCCCAACTGAGTACTTTAAACTCCGTTGCCCCAGACGCCCTCACATGTAATACTCTCTGTCCCCCCATACTGATACCCTCACATGTATCCTCTCTCCCCCAGGACTGAGTCCCTCACATGTACATACTCTCTGTTCCTCCCCAGACTTGGAGCCCATCCACATTAATACATCCTATACATCCCCCCCAGTCTGAGCCCCTCACATGTCATACTCTCTCATCTCCCCCAGACTGGACCCCTCCATGTAATACTCATCTATCCCCCCCCCCATGACTGAGGCCCCTCCCATGTATACTCTCTTGTCCCCCCAGACTGGAAGCCCCTCACATGTAATACTCTCTCCCCGTCCTAAGCCCCTAACCTGTAATATCACTTGAACCCTCACATGTTAGCTTCCAGACTGAGCCCTACATCTCCTCTTCCCCCCAGACGTGGAGTCCCTCACATGTAGTACTCTCTGTTCCGTCCCCCAACTGGAGTCCCTTCAATGTAAATACCTCCTGCGTCCCACCGACCGGGTGGGAGCCCCGTCACATGGGGTAATCTCTCTAAGCCACCCAGACTGAAGTGCCCTCACACTGTAATACTCTCTGTTCCCCAGACTGGTAGCCCCTCACATGTAATACTCCTGTCCCCCGGACTGAGTCCCTCACTGTAATACTCCTACCCCTCACCCCACTGGAAGCCCCCTCACAGGTAAAACTCTCTGTCCCCCCAGACTGAGCCCCTCACATGTAAATACTCTCTGTCCCCCCACCGGAGCCCCTCACCATGTAATACCTCTGTCCTCGCGCCAGACGGAGTCCCTCACATGTAATACTCTCCTGTCCCCCCGACTGGAGTCCCTCTCACCATGATCACTCTCGTTCCCCCCCATCCGAGTCCTCACATGTTATAACTCTCCTTCCCCCCCGACGCGAGGCCACCTCACATTGTAGAATACTCTCTGTCCCCCAGTACTGGAGTCCCTCACATGTAATACTCTCTTATCCGCCCAGATCTGGAGCCCCTCACATGTAATACTCGCTGTCCCCCCAGACTGAAGCCCCTCACCATTTAATCCCTCTTCCCCCCGCGTGGAGCCCCTCACCTGTAAATACTCATCATGTCCCCCCAGATGGGCCCCTCACAATGTAACTACCTCTCTGTCCCCCAGACTGGAGACCCAAGCCGTAACCCTCCCCCAGTCGGTTCCACCTTATACTCTGTCCCCCCAACTGGAGCCCCTCACATGTAACTCTCTGACCCTCCCCAGACTGGAGTAGCCTCCTCACAATTATACACTCTTCTTCCCCCAGGACTGGGATACCCTCACCTTATACTCTCTGTCCCCCCACCCAGACTGGATTACCTCACCTTAATACACTCCGTCCTCCCCCTGATCTGGAGCCCCTCCACTGTAATACTCTCGGTCCCCCCCAGACTGGAGCCCCCCTCACATGTTAATACTCTTCTGTCCCGCAGCTGAAGTCACCTGTAATACCTCTTCCACGGGCTCAATGTAATACTCTCTGTCCCCCCAGACTGGAGTCCCTCACTTATACGCTCTGTCCGCTCCTCTAGACCTGCGTACATCTGTCCGGCTCGACTCACTTAATAACTCTCTGTCCCCCCGACTGGAGCCCCTCACATGTAATACTCTCTGTCCCCCGACTTGAGCCCCTCACATGTAATACTCTCTGTCCCCCCCCAGACTGGAGCCCCTCCATCATGTAATAACTCTCGTGTCCCCCCTGACTGGATGCCCTCACATGTATACTCTCTGCCCCCAGACTGGAGCCCCTCACATGTAATACTCTTACTGCTCTATCCCCCCCCAGTCTGAAGCCCCTCACATGTAATACTCTCTATCCCCCCAGTCTGAAGCCCCTCACATGTAATACTCTTACTCTCTGTTCCCCCAGACTGGAGCCCCTCACATGTAATACTCTCTGTCCCCCCAGACTGGAGTCCCTCACATGTAATACTCTCTATCCCCCGGACTGGAGTCCCTCACATGTAATACTCTCTGTTCCCCCAGACTGGAGCCCCTCACATGTAATACTCTCTATCCCGCCCATCTAGAGCCCCTCCATGTAATACCTCTCTGTTCCCCCAGACTGGAGCCCCTCACATTAACTCCTCCCACTCTCCTGTCCTCCCCAGACTGAACCCCTCACAATGTAATACTCTGTCCCCCATACTGGAGCCCCTCACATGTAATACTCCTGCTGTCCCCCCGACTGGAGCCCCGTCATCATGTAATACTCTCTGCCCTCACTACTCCGCCCAGCTGTAGTCCCTCCACAATGTGAATACTCTCTGTTCCCCCAGACTGGGTCCCTCACATGTAATACTCGCTTTGGTCCCTCCCAGACTGAGCCCTCACTGTTAATACTCTCTGTTCCCGGGGTTCCCCAGACTGGATCCCGTCACATGTAATACTCTCTGTCCCAGACGCTGGAGCCCCTCACATGTATACTCTACTTGTCCCCCGACTGGAGTTCCCTCACAGTTACTCGCTTATCCCCCCATCTGAACCCCTCACATTAATACCTCTGTCCCCCCCGAGGCTGAAGCCCTCTCAACAAATGTTAATTCTCTCTCTGTCCCCCCAGACTGGAGCCCCTCACATGGAATACTCTCTGTCCCCCCATACTGAGTCCCTCACATGTAATACTCTCTGTCCCCCCAACTTGGAGTACCCTCACCTTAATACACTCTGTCCCCCGTCTTGAGTCCCTCACCTGTAATACTCTCTGTCCCCCCAGACTGGAGCCCCTCATCACATTTAATACTCTCTGTCCTCCCCAGAACTGGAGCCCCTCACATGTATACTCTCTGTTTCCCCCAGACTGGCCCCTCACATGTATACTCTCTGTCCCCCCAGACTGGAGTAACCTCCCTGTCATCCTCTTTCCCCCAGTCCTGGAGTCCCTCACCTCTAATACTCTCTGTCCCCCAGCACTGAGCCCCTCACCTGTATACTCTCTGTCCGTCCGCAGTACTGACGCCCCTCACCTGTAATACTCTCTGTCCCCCCAACTGAGCCCTCACATGTCAATACTCCTGTCCCCCCAGATGGTGAGTACCTCACACATGTAATGCAGTACAAACTTCTGACTCTCCCCCCAGACGGGATACCTCACCTGTAATCACTCGGTCCCCCCAGAACGAGTACCTCCCTGTATACTCTCTGTCCCCTATGCTGGAGCCCCTCACATGTAATACTCTCTGTCTCCCCCCAGACTGGAGCCCGCTCACATGTTACTCTCTGTCCCCCCAACTGAGTCCCTCACATGAATACTCTCTGTCCCCCCAGACGTGGAGTCCCTCACATGTTAATACTACTCTGTTGCCCTCATACTGGCCTTCACATGTATCACTCTTGTCCCCCCAGACGGAGCCCCTCACATGTAATACTCTCTGTCCCCCCTGACTGGAGTCCTCACCTCCTTAATACTCTCTGTCCCCCCAGACTGGAGCCCCTCACATTAATACTACTCGCTGTCCCACCCCTGACTGGAGTCCCTCACATGTAATACTCTCTGTCCCCCCAGACTGTAGTCCTCCTCACATTAATACTCTCTGTCCCGCCCAGACTGGAGCCCCTACAATGTATACTCTCTGTCCCCCCAGACGTGTAGTACCTCACCTGTATACACTCTGTCCCCCCATCTGTGATCCCTCACCTGTAATCTCTCTGTCCCCCGCCCACTCGGAGCCCCTCACATGTCAAACTCTTATCCCCCCAGACTGGAGCCGCCTCACCTGTAATACTCTCTGTCCCCCTTGACTGGAGATACCACATCACATGTAATACTCTCTTCCCCCCTGACTGGAGTCCCCACATTAATCTCTCTATCCCCCCAGACTGGAGCCCCTCACATGTATACTGCTCTGTCCCACCCAGACTGGAGCACTCACCTGTAATACAAATCAAAATCAATCAGCTTTATTTTGCTGACGTAAAGAACTTCACTATGCAAAGCGTGAATAGTAAGGGGTGAGGGGGACAATAATTACACGAATACTATGGGTAGGGTTATCATATTGCAGTGGTATAGGGTAACAGTTTCGCACCGGTGTGAATACTCTCTTGTCACCCCACAACTTGACCCCTCACCTGTAATATCTCTGTGCCCCATAACTGGGAGCCCCTCACCTGTAATACTCTCTGTCTCCCAGGCCCGTCTGAAGCCCCGTCACCTGTAATACTCTCTGTCCCCCCTGACTGGAGTCCCCTCACATGTAATACTCTCTGTCCCCACAACTGGAAGCCCCCACCTGTAATACTCTCTGTGCCCAGACTGGAGCCCCTCACCTGTAAACTCTCTGTCCCCCCCGACGGAGCGCCCCTCACCTGTAAATACTTTGGCCCCTATGACTGGGCCCCCACCTGTAATACTCTCTGTCTCACCAGGCTGAAGCCCCTCACTGTAATACCTCTTGTCCCCCAGACGGAACCCCCTCACTTGTAACCACTACGCAGCAGATGATGGGCGGACAGAATGTTTTCCTTTAAAATAATCAAAATAATTAATTGTTGCCAGTTTATCTGTCCTAAAACAAAGCACACAGTACAGCCACGAAACAACCTGGGACATCCTTCCCTCAGCGCCAGGTCCGACAACACACTGGGACTCCTTCCCTCGCAGCCCGAGGCCACGAACATGGGTACATCCTTCCCTCAGTCAGTCACGGCCCTACGAACACTGGGGTATCCTTCCCTCAGCAGTCAGGCCACTCGAAACACTGTTGGATATGCTTTCCCTCGCACGTCAGCAGGCCACCGAAACCCTATGGAAATCCTTTCTGCTCAGCAAGCCAGCCACGAACACTGGGGTATCCTTCCCTCACTCAGTGCCCCGACAACACTGGTAGCATCCTTTCCCTCAGCAGTCAGGCCATAACCCTGGGACCAGTGTCCTTCCCCTAGCAGCCAGGCCACGAACACTGGATATCCTTCCCATCACACCCTGGCCCGAAACACTGGGATATCCTTCCCTCATCATGCCAGGCCACGAAACACTGGGACATCCCTTCCCTCAAGCATGCAGGCCCACTGAACACGTGGATATCCTTCCCTTCAGCCAGTCCAGGCCACGAACCCTGTGATATCTTTCCCTCGCAGTCAGGCCACGAAAACACTGGGAAATCCTTCCTCCCAGCCAGGCCACTGAAACACGGGATATCCTCCCCTCAAGTCAGTCAGGCCACGAACACTGGGAGAATCCTTCGCCTCAGCTCAGGCCGGGTCCACGAAAACAAGACTGTGATTCTTTCCCTCGCTCATCAGGCCACGAAACACTGTGAATCCTCCCTCACAGCCAGGCACGAAAACTGGGATCCATCCTCCCCTCATCATTCAGGCCACGAACACTGGGGTATCTTTTCCCTTCTCCCAGCAGTCAGGCCACGAACAGTGGGAATTCCGTCCCTCAGCAGCTCCAGGCCCGAAACCTGGGATATCCTCTCCCTCAGCAGTCCAGCCACACACTGACTGGGGTATCCTTCCCATCAGCATCAGGCCACTGAACCCTGAGATAATCCTTCCCTCAGCAGTCAGGTCCAACGAAACACTGGGAATACCTTCCCTCAGCATTCAGGCCACGAAACACTGGGATCTCTTCCTCCCCAGCATCAGGCACACGAAACCCACTGGGAAAATCCTTCCTCACAGTCAGGCCACGAAACCACTGGGACAATCCTCCCTCAGCAGCCAGCCACGAAACACTGGAAATCCTTCCTCAGCATCAGGCCACGAACACACTTGGGACAATCCTTCCCTCAGCACCAGGCCACGAAACACGGGAGTGCATCCTTCCCTCACCATTCAGGCCAACAAACAACATGGAAATGCTTCCCCATCATCTCACGCCCAAACACAGGAAATCCTTCCCTCGCAGTCATGGCCACGAACACTGGGACATCCTTCCCTCGCCAGTCATGGCCACGAAACACTGGGATAGTTCCTTCCCTCACAGTCAGGCCACGAAACACTGGGAAATCCTTCTCAGCACCCTGCCACGAATACACTGGGACTGCTTCCCTCACAGCAAGGCCTCACAAACACTTGGGACATTCCTTCCCTCAGCAGATCCAAAGCCACAAACCGGGGACATCCTTCCTCTAGCATCAGGCCACGCGAACACTGACCGGGACAATCCCTTATTCCCCTCCCAGCGTCGGGCCACGAAACACTTGGATATCTATCTCTCTAGCAGCCAGGCGCACGAAACACTTGGAACATCCTCCTCCGCGATCAGGGCCACGACCAAACACTGGATATCTTTCCCCATCAGTCAGGCCACTAAACACTGGGACATCCGTCCCTAGCAGTCGGCCACGAACACTGGGACATCCTCCCTTAGCAAGTCCAGCCACGAACACTGAATCCTTCCCTCAAGCAGTCAAGCCACAAATCCACTTGGAAATCTTCCCCAGCTAGTCGGCCACGAAACACTGGGACAATCTTCCTCAGCAGTCAGCCACGAAACACTGTGGACATCCCCTTCCCTCAGCAAGTCAGGCCACGAAACACTGGGACTCCTTCTCCCTCAGCAGTTTCCAGCCACGTAAACACTGGTGACATTCTTCAACTCATAGTGATTCAGGCCACGAAACACTGGGAATCCTTCCCTCAGCTCGACTGCAGGCCACGAAAACAGGGAAATCCCTTCCCCTCAGCATCATGCCACTAAACACTGGAACTGCTTCCCTCGCATTCCGGCCACGAAACCCTGGGAAATCCTATCCCTCCGCATTCAGGCCACGAAACACTGGGCCTCCTTCTCCTCAGCATTCCAGCCCACGAAACACTGGGAGAATCTTCCACTCACATTCAGGCCCACGAACAACTGGACATTCTTTCCCTCGCAGCAGGCCACGAAACACTGGGGTTCCTTCCCTCGTCAGTCAGGCACGTAACCTGGGACAATCCTCCCCTCAGCGTCAGCCACAAACCACTGTGATCCTTCCCTCCAGCATTTGGCCACGTAAACCTGGTACAATCCTTCCCCCAGTCAGTCAGGGGGGGCCACGAAACACTGATATCCTTCCCTCAGGCAGTCAGCCCACGAAACACTGGGACAATCCTTTCCCTCAGCAGTCATGGCCACGAACACTGGAAATACTTTCCCTCCGCAGTCACAGCCACGAAGACACTGGGACTTCTTCACTCAGTATTCAGGCCACGAAACACTGGGAAATACTCTCTCAGTCATCAGCCACGAAACAACAGGGAATCTCCCTCAGCAGTCAGGGCCACGAAACACTGTGAAATCCTCCCTCGCATGTCATCCACGAAACACTGGGACAAATCCTTTCCCTCAGTCATTTAGCCACGAAACACTGGGATAATCCTTCCCTCAGCAGTTAGGCCACGAAGCCATGGGATATCCTTCCCTCACATTCAGAACCACGAAACACTGGAAATACTTCCTCTACGCAGTCAGGCCACGAACACTTGCGGACATTCATTTCACTCCGATTCAGGCCACGCAACTCTGGCTAAATACTTCCCTCAGCAGTCATGGCCACGAACCACAGGAAATCCTTCCCTCAGCAGTCAGCCACACAGAAACACTGTGAATCCTCCCCTCAGCATGTCAGTCCCGAACACCTGGGAATCCTTCCCTCAACAGTAGGGCCACGAAACAACTGGGGATATGCCTTCCCTCTATCAGTTAGGGCCACGAAACCTGGGATATCCTTCCTCTCAGCATCAGCCACGAAACACTGGCATCCTTCCCTCAGCAGTCATGCCACTGAACACACGTGACAATCCTTCCCTCAGCAGTCAGTCACGAAACCCTGGGAAATCCTTCCCTCCGCGTCAGGACCGACTAAACACTGGGACAGTCCTTCCCTCACGCGTCTCACACGAAACACGGGACATCCTTCCCTCAGCCGTCAGCCACGAAACACTTGAAATCCTTCCTCAGCAGCAGGCCAGCGAACACTGGGAAATCCTTCCCTCATCAGTCAGGCCACGAAACTGGACATCCTTCCCTCACACGTCGGCCACGAAACCTGGGACATCCGTCCCTCAGCATCAGGCCACGAAACACTGGGTAAATCCTTCGCTCAGCAGTCCAGGCCACGAAACACTGTGATATCTTTCCCAACAGTCCACGACACTGGATCCTTTAGTAGCCATCGAAACACTGGACATCCTCCCTCAGTCCCAGTGCCAGAAACAAACTGGGACAATCCTTCCTCCTAGCACAGTCCACGAAACACTGGGACTCCTTCCCTCCGCAGCAGCCCGAAACACTGGGCTATCCTTCCCTCAGCTTCAGGCCACGAGAACACTGGGACTCCTCTTCCCTCACAGTCAGCCACGAAACACTGGTGCTCCTTCCCTCAGCAGTCAGGCCACGTAAACACTTGGGACAATCTGTCCCTCAGCATTCAGTCCACGAAACACTGACATCCTTCCCTCAGCATTGCAGTCTCACAGCGAACACGGGGACATCCTTCCCCCAGCAGGCCACGCAACACTGCGGATCCTTTTCCTCCAGCAGGCCCGCGGGCCTTCCGTCATCATGAGAACACTGGGAAACTCCTCCCTCGCAGCCAGGCCACGAACACACTGTGTATTCTGTTCCCTCAAGCAGGTCGGAGGCCACTAAACACTGGGACTCCTCTCTCAGCCAGCCCAGGCCACAACGAACCTGTGACATCTTCCCTCAGGCAGTCCAGGCCACGAACACTGTGGGATCTTCCTCAGCAGCCAGCCCACTAAACACTGGGGTAATCCTCCCTCAGCGTCAGGCCACGAGACACTGTGATATCTTTCCCTCAGCAGTCAGCCACGAAACACTGGGAAATCTGTTCCCTCATCATCACACCACGAAACACGGGATATCCTTCCCTCACAAGCCAGGCCACGAAACACTGGGATATCCTCTCCCCCCTCAGCAGTCATGGCCACTAAACACTGGACATCCTTACCCTCAGCGTCAGGCACAAACACGTGATATCTTTTCCATCAGCAGTCAGTCCACGAACACTGGGGACATCCCTTCCCTCAGCAGCCAGGCCCGAAACACTGGGATCTCCTCCCCTCAGCAGTCAGGCCACGAAACACTGGGGGTATCCTTCCCTCAGCATTCAGGCCACGAAACACTGTGATATCTTTCCCTCCACAGTCAGGCCACGAAACACTGGGAAATCCTTCCCTCAGCCCAGCCACTTAAACCACAACTGGATATCCTCCCCTCATCAGTCAGTGCCACGAAACACTGGGATATCCTTCCCTCAGCAGTCAGCCACGAAACACTGAGATAACCTTCCCTCAGCAGTCAGGCCACAAACAGTGGTATTCCGTCCCTCAGCATGTCAGGCCACGAAACAGTGGGATATCCTTTCCCTCAGCAGTCAGGCAACGAAACACTGGGATACTCCTTCCCTCAGCAGTCAGCCACGAAACACTGGGTATCCTTCCCTCATTCAGTCAGGCCACGAAACACTGGATAACCTTCCCTCAGCAGTCAGGCCACGAAACACTGGGAATCTTCCCTCAGCAGCCGCCACGACACTGTATTCCCCCCTCAGCAGAGGCCACGAAACCTGGGACATCCTTCCCTCGGCATTCAGGCCACGAACACAGGGATAATCCTTCCCTCACAGATCGGCCACAAAACAACTCGTAACATCCTTCCCCCTCAGCAATTCAGGCCACGAAACACTGGGAAATCCGTCCATCAGCAGTCAGGCCACTAAACACTGGGACATCCTTCCCTCAGCAGTCAGGCCCGAAAACAACTGGAATCCTTCCCTCAGCATCAGGCCTACGAAACACTGGTAAATCCTTCCCTCAGCAGCCAGGCCCAACACACTGGGAAATCCTTCCCTCGCAGTCAGGCCACAACACGTTGATAATCCTTCCCTCAGCAGTCAGATGCCACGAAACACTGGGAAATCCTTCCTCAGCAGCAGGCACGAAACACTGTATATCCTCCCCTCAGGTCAGGCCACGAAACACGGTCAGCACACAAAACACTGGATCCTTCCTCGCAGTTCAGGCCACGAAACACTGGAAATCCTTCCCTCAGCATCAGGCCACAAACACTGGGACATCCTTCCCTCGCAGCCAGGCCACGAACACTGGGACATCCTTCCCTCAGCAGTCAGGCCACGAAACACTGGGGTATCCTTCCTCACAGTCAGGCCACGAAACACTGGGATATTCTTCCCTCGCAGTCAGCCACGGAACAACTGGGACTCCTTCACTCAGCAGTCAGCCACGAAACACTGCGGAAATCCTTCCTCACAATTCAGTCAGCCACGAAACACGGGGACACCTTCCCTCACGCGTCGGGCACGAAACACTGGGATATTCTCCCTCAGCATCAGGCCACGGAACCTGGACATCCTTCACTCGCATCAGGCCACAAACACTGGGAAATCCTTCCCTCACTCAGCATCAAGCCAACCACGAAACCCACGGGGACATCCTTCCCTCACACGTCGGCCACGAAACACTGGATACCTCCCTCCAGCAGTCAGGCCACGAAACACTGGGAAATCCTTCCTCATCATCAGGCCCCGAAAACACTGGGAATACCTTCCCTCAGCATCAATTCAAGCATCCCCGCAGCATTCAAGCATCAACACGGGGACAATCCTTCCCTCAGCAGTCCAGCGCACGAACCCTGGGATAATCCTTTCCCCAGCAGTCAGGCCACGAAACACTGGGAATCCTTTCCTCAGTCTTCACCACGAAACACTGGGAATCCTTCCCTCAGCAGTCAGGGTCCACGAAACACGTGGGACATCCTTCCCTCAGCAGTCGGGCCACTAAACACGGGGACATCTTCTCAATCAGCAGAAAAGGGAATAGGTAGACGAACAAGGGAACGCGTTAGCAGTAGGGCATGTGCCACTACACACTGGGAAATCTTCCCTCAGCATTCAGCCCACAACCACTGGGACATGCTTTCCCTCAGCAGCAAGGCCACGAAACACTGGGACATCCTTTCCTCGCATTCAGGCCACGAAACACTGGGACACTCCTTCCTCCGACAGCCAGCCACGAGAACACTGGGACATCCTTCCTCCTGCAGTCATGCCACGAAACACTGTGGACAATCCTTCCCTCGACAGTCAGCACGAACACGGGACACTATCCCTCGCAGTCAGGCCATAAACAGGGACTCCTTCCCTCAGTCAGTCAGGCCACGAACACTGGGATCCATACCTCTCACAGCAGCCAGGCACGAAACACTGGAATCCTTCCCTCAGCAGTCGGCCACGAAACACTGGGATAATCTTTCCCTCAGCAGTCAGTTAGCCACGAAACACTGGGAATCTCCTCAGCAGTCAGGCCACGAAACACTGGGAAGCCTCCTTCCCTTAGCAGTCAGGCCACGAAACACTGGGTATCCTTCCCCTCAGCAGTCAGGCCGCTCGAAACACTGGGACATCCTTCCCTCAGCATTCAGGCCACGAACCACTGGGATATCCTTCCCTCAGCAGTCAGGCCACGAAACACTGGGATATCTTTCCATCAGCAGATCGGCCACACGAAACACTGGACATCCTTCCCTCAGCACGTCAGGCCACGAAACACTGGGACAATCTCCTTCCGCTCATCAGTCAGGCCACGAAACACTGGGAAATACTTCCCTCCGCAGTCAGGCCACGAAACACTGGGACATTCTTCACTCAGGATTCAGGCCACGAAACACTGGGAAATACTTCCCTCAGCAGTCAGGCCACGAAACACAGGGAAATCCTTCCCTCAGCAGTCAGGCCACGAAACACTGGGAAATCCTTCCCTCAGCAGTCAGGCCACGAAACACGTGAAATCCTCCCTCTAAGCAGCAGGCCACGAAACACTGGAAATCCTTCCTCAGCAGTCAGGCCACGAAACACTGGGAAATCCTTCCTCAGCAGCAGGCCACGAACACGTGGGACATCCTCCTCAGCAGTCAGGCCACAACACTGTGATATCTTTCCCTCACAGTCAGCCACGAAACACTGGACATCCTTCCCTCAGCATCAGGCCACGAACACTGGGACATCCTTCCCTCAGCAGTCAGGCCACGAAACACTGGGACATCCTTCCCTCCGCCGCAGGCACGAACACTGGAATCCGCCCTCACAGGTCAGGCCACGAAACCTGGGAAATCCTCCTCAGCAGTCAGGCCATCGAAAACCTGGATCTTCCCTCAGCAGTCCAGCCACGAAACACTGGGACATCCTTCCTCGCAGGCTCAGGCCCGAAAACTGGGACATCTTCCTGCAGCAGCAGGCCACGAAACATGGGTGACAATCCTCCCTCAGAGCCAGCACGAAACACTGGGGACAATCCTTCCCCTATAGTCAACCCGGAATTGACACTCCCACACGGCACACGAAACACTGGGACATCCTTCCCGTCAGCAGTCAGGCCCGAAAGCACTGGACATCCTTCCCTCAGCAGTCCGGCAAGCGATACACTGGGAAATCTCTCCTCTCAGCGTCAGGCCACGAACACTGGACATTCCTTCCCTCAACAGTCCAGTGCCAGGAAACACTGGGGTCATCTTTCCCTCAGCAGTCAGGCCACTAACCACTGGGCATCCTACCGCCTCAGCAGCCAGGCCACGAACACCTGGTACATCCTTCTCATCAGCCGTCAGGCCACGAAACACTGGGAAACTTCCGTCCCTCAGCAGTCAGGCCACGAAAACACTGTGATATCTCTTCCCTCAGCAGTCGGACCACGAAACATGGGCCTCCTTTCCCCATCAGCAGTCAGGCCACGAAGACAACTGGGAATCTTCCGCGCACTCAGCACACCACGAACACTGGGACATCCGTCCCTCAGCAGCAGCCACGAAACACGCTGGGTACCATCCCTTCATGGCAGGTCAGGCACGAAACCACTGTGGAATTATCTTCCCTCAGCATCGGCACGAAACAATTGGACCACTCTTCCCTCCTCACGCATAGCAGGGCACGAAACACACTGGGATCAATTCCTCAACCTTCCCTCAGCACCAGGCACGAAACACTGGTACACTTCCGCTCAGCAGTCAGGCCACGAAACACTGGGACATTCCTCCCTCAGCAGGTCAGCCACGAAAATCACTGGGACATCCTCCTAGATAGGCATATCTTTCCTGGAGCATGCCGAACTCTTGGAATCCTCTCAGCAGTCAGGCACGAAACATTGGGATCACTCCCCCTCGCAGTCGCACGAAACACTGGGGTAATCCTTCCCGCACATCAGGCCACGAACCACTGTGATCATCTTTCCACATCAGCAACACATCGAAACACTGGGGAAAACCTTTTCCTCAGCAGCAGGCACACGAAACAATGAGGATAACCTCCTCATACAGCAAGGCACGAAACACTGGGATCATCCTTCCTCAGCGTCAAGGCCACGAAACACTTGGGACATCCTCCCTCAGCAGTCAGGCCACGAAACATGGGTACAATCCGTGTCCCTCATCAGTCAGGTCCACTGAAACAGTGGGAATCCGTCCTTCAGCAGTCAGGCCAAAACCACGGGATATCCTGCCCCCAGCAGTTCAGGAGGCCACGAACATACTGGGGAATCCTTCCCTCAGCATTCAGGCCACGAATCACTCGGACATAACCTTCCTCCGCAGGCCAGAAACTGAATCCTGCCCAGCACCACACACACTGGTATATCCTCTCCCTGCTAGCGTCAGGCCACGAAAACCCATGGATTTCCCTCCTTCCCTCAGCATCAGGCCACGAAAGCACAGGGAAATCTTCCCTCAGCATCAGGCCATAAAACACCTGGAGACATCCTTCCCTCAGCAGTCAGGCCACGTAAACATGCAAGTGGGAAAATCCTTCCTCCCTCAGCACAGTCAGGGACACAACATGGGAACTTCCATATCAGCGGAAACAGGCAACTCCTTCCTCAGCAGTCAGGCAACGAAACCACGGGGACATCCTGTCCCTCAGCAGTCAGGCCACGAAACACTGGGAAATCCTTACTCACAGCAGCCGGCCCGAATACCCTGGGAACATCCTTCCCTCCTAGCAGTCAGGCCAACGAAAACACTGGTAACACCTTCCCTCAGGCAGTGTCACGGCCACGAAACACGGGAGAATCCTTCCCTCAGCAGCTCAGGCCACGAAACACTGACATTGACCATCCTCCCTCAGCATTCAGGCCACATGGCTAAAATGCCGACAACTCCGTCCCTCGCAGTCAGGCCACAACAAACACTGGGAAATCTCTCCCTCAGCATTCAGCCACGAAACACTGGGAATCCTATCCTCAGCAGTCAGGCACAAACACTGCTGAACCCCCTCAGCGCCGTCAGTGGACACCGAAACACTTTGGGACAATCCTGTCCCTCAGGCAGTCATGCACAAACACGAGGGTGATCATCCTCAAATCCACATCGAAATCAATGGATTCATCACTCAGGTAGCCACGGAACACTGGGAACATCCTTCCCTCAGGCAGTCAGCCACGAAAACACTGGGAATCCTTCCGTCATCAGCATCAGGCACGAAACACTTGGAAATCACTATCCCTCAGCAGTTCAGGCACACAATACATGGGATATCCTCTCCCTACTTGACAGCAGCAGCCACGGAAACACTGGGAAATCCTTCCTCAGACAGGTCAGGCCACGAAACACTGGGAACATCTTCCCTCAGCAGCAAGCCACGAAACCTGGGGACATCCTTACCCTCAGCAGTCAGGCCATCGAAAACTGATACCTCAGGTATGGCACAACACTGATCTCCTCAAGCAGTCAGGCCACGAACACTGTGGGAATCCTCCCTCAGCAGTCTAGCCCAGAACACATGAGGGAGGACATCCTTCCCTCAGCAGTCACCACGAAACCATCTGGGACATATCCTCCCTCAGCAGTCAGGCCACGAAAACACTGGGATCTCTTCTCAATTCAGCACAAATGGATATCTTCCTAGCATTCGTCAGGCCACGAACACGACATCTCCCTAGAGGCACACCCTCCATCTCCTCAGGCAGTCATTGGCCACTGAACACTGGGATCCCTGTCCCTCAGCCGTCAGCCATACGAAACACAGGGACATCTTTCCGTACAGTCATCAGAGCAGAAACACTGTGACATCCTGTCGCCAGCATGTCATGGCAACGTAAACACTGTGGTAACATCCTTCCTCCATCAGTCAGGCCACGTATGAAACACTGTTACACTCTCCTCGTTCCCGTCATCAGGCACTGAAACACTGGGACATCCTCCTCAGCAGTCAGTGCCCACAAACAACACGGGACTATCCTTCCCTCAGCAGTCAGGCCACGAAACACTGGGACATTCCGTCCTCAGCCTCGTCCACGAAAACTGGGAGTCCTATCCTATCAGCCCACGAACACGGGAATCCTCCAGCAGTCAGGCCAGCGAAACACTGGGACATTTTCCCTCAGCAGTCAGGCCACGAACCCTAGGAATCCTTCCCTGTAGCAGAAGGCCACGAAAACATCTGGTGACATCCTTCCCTGCAGTCAGGCCACGAAAACACAGGGATATCCTTTCCTCGCAGCCAGGCCATGGGTATCCAGGCATAGCCGAAACCACAGGACATCCTTCCCCAGCAGTCATGCCACGAAACACTGGGATTCATCCTTCTCTCACGCAGCCAGTGCCACGCAACACTGGGCATCTTTCCCTCAGCAGTGCACAGATAAACGGATCCTAGCAGCACACGAAACACTGGGAAATCCTTCCCTCATGCATCAGGCACACGAAACACTGGGTAAATCTTTCCCTCCGCAGTCAGGCCACGAAACACTGGACATCTTTCCTCAGCAGTCAGGCCAGAAAACTGTGAAATTCTCCCCCTCAGCAGTCATTCCATGACACACGATGAGACTGTAGATAAAATGTAAGATTCACTCACCTTGAGATTAACCTTACTCTGGTTCTCATACTGATGACCCGCTGACCCTCTGACCCTCCCCGTATTCGCTATGCAGCCTTGTCTATAAAAGCATGCATCTCCTGCCGCATCGCTTCCTCTCTGTTACCTAGCAGGGCAGGCTCTTAGTATAAGAATCGCTGTCACATGCACTCACTTTGTGTGATTTTTTGGGGCAAATTACTCTTCATTTCACTTTGTCTCCATTTGGAAGACAGCCTCACTCACTGGAGAGTCCTTCTGTCTCTCTCATTTGGAAGACACTCTTCACTCTCCTGAGAGGCCATCCTGTCTCGCTCATTTGGAATACAGTCTCACTCTCCAGAGAGCAGTCTGTCTCACTCATTTGGAAGACAGTCTCACTCTCTGAGAGCAGTCTGTCTCACTCATTTGGAAGACAGTCTCACTCTCTGGAGAGCATTCTGTCACTCATTTGGAAGAGAGACAGTCTCACGTACTGGATTTTAGTCTTGTCTCCCTCATTTGGAGCACAGTGCTCTCTCTTCCTCCTATGAACGAGTCTCATTACTCATCCTCTTAGGCCGCAAAGCCCCAGAACTGTTCGATTCCCCAGCTTTGGAAACCTAAAATATTTTTTTTAAGCATAATTTGTGTGGTCTCAATGGTTTAAGCTAGCAGACATTCTGCGAATCTTCATCAGAAGCTGTTGATGCTGGAACGCACAGAACTTCCATTAAACACTTTGAGTTTAATCACTTTGCTTAATGCGGTCGCTGGTCACCCTGCAAACACCCCCGCCTGGCTCCTTATAAACGGTTTCCAGAGCAGACGTATACTGTAGTCCCAGTAATATTCCTCCGTTCACCGGCCCTTCCAATCAGTGTGCTCTCAATGCTCTGAGAGTCGGACTCACGTGACATTGTTTTTATGGCGTTTTCTCACACAATGAAATCATTAAGTGCTTTGTAGTTTCCCTTGCACGCGATACATTTGGAGGTTCTATCATTTACTTAGGTTTGACACCTGAAACTTGTAACCAATAAGAACAGATGGCCTTGTCTATTCCTATGCTTAGAGTCCTAATGAACACTGACCTCATTTTATTGCTACATAGAGACTTACACCTGTAACAAAAAGAACATAACTTGAACTCTAGAGAGTGTCTATTAATCTCATAAAGATCTGAACGGTTTGCATGTTATGGCATAAACCACTACACAGCTTCTCTATGGACACAACCGGTAGTAACAGATTACATGAGAGGAGATGGCTGTCAGATACAGGATGGGAAAGCATCAGAAAAAGAACCCCTTCCTAACATCATCAAGTGACCACCGAAATATGTGTTACTACTCTCTCTCCCAGGATGAGCTGGGGGGATTTTCAGTAGAGTTTTTTTTTTTTGGGAGATCAGAATATACACAAGGCCCTGAAGGGGAGTGTTGCGGGGACATCACTGCCGCGAGACGGGGGTGGGGGGGTCCTCTGTTATGGTCATCACTCTCACTGCCTGAGTCCGAGAGGCCTGCCAGGGCATCCTTCCTGATGTGAGGGGGCTCTGGCCAGGGTCATCACTGCTCGAGTGGAGGGGGCTCGCCAGGGTCATCAATGCCGAGTGTGAGGGGCTCTGGCCAGGGTCTCACTGCCCTATTGTAGGGGGCTTCTGCCAGGAGATCACACTGCCCGAGTGTGAGGGGCTCTGCCAGGGAGATCACTGGCCCGAGTGTGAGGGGCTCTTGCCATGGAGATCCCTTCACTGCCCGAGTGTGAGGGGCTCTGCCAGTGAGATCACTGCCCGATTGTGAGGAGGAGGGGGGCTCTGCCAGGAACACCCTGCATGAGTCTGAGGGGGCTTCCTGCCAGGGAGATCATGCCCGAATTTGGTGGGCTCTCAGGGAGATCACTGCCTGAGTGTGAGGGGCTCTTCCAGGGTCCTCACTGTCCCTAGGTGTGAGGGGGCTCTGCCAGGTCTCACTGCCCGAGTGTGAGGGGCTCTGCCAGGGGGGAGACTCACGCCAGTGTGAGGGGGCCTGCCAGGGAGTATCACTGGCCCCGATGTGGGGGCTCTGCCAGGAGTCACACTGCCCCCCCGAAAAGTTGTGAGGGGGCTCTGCCAGGGAGTACTGCCCGATTGTGAGTGGGCTCTGCCAGGCAACATCCCTGCATGCGTCCGGTTGAGGGGGCTCTGCCAGGGAATAACTGCCGAGTGTGAGGGGCCTTGCCAGGGAGATCACTGCCTGAGTGTGAGGGGGCTCTGCCAGGGGTCATCACTTCTGTCCCCCCAGACTGGAGCCCCTCACATGTAATACTCTCTGTCCCCCCAGACTGGAGTACCTCACCTGTAATACACTCTGTCCCCCCAGTCTGGAGTCCCTCACCTGTAATACTCTCTGTTCCCCCAGACTGGAGCCCCTCACATGTAATACTCTCTATCCCCCCAGACTGGAGCCCCTCACCTGTAATACTCTCTGTCCCCCCTGACTGGAGTCCCTCACATGTAATACTCTCTGTCCCCCCTGACTGGAGTCCCTCACATGTAATACTCTCTATCCCCCCAGACTGGAGCCCCTCACATGTAATACTCTCTGTCCCCCCAGACTGGAGCCACTCACCTGTAATACAAATCAAATCAAATCAGCTTTATTGGCATGACGAAAGAACATTTCAGTATTGCCAAAGCGTGAATAGTAAGGGGTGGGGGACAATAATTACACGAATACTAGGGGGTAGGGTATAATGATTGCAGGGTATATGGGTAACAGTTTCGCACAGGGGTGTAATACTCTCTGTCCCCACAGACTGGAGCCCCTCACCTGTAATACTCTCTGTGCCCCTAGACTGGAGCCCCTCACCTGTAATACTCTCTGTCTCACCAGGCTGAAGCCCCTCACCTGTAATACTCTCTGTCCCCCCTGACTGGAGCCCCTCACATGTAATACTCTCTGTCCCCACAGACTGGAGCCCCTCACCTGTAATACTCTCTGTGCCCCTAGACTGGAGCCCCTCACCTGTAATACTCTCTGTCTCACCAGGCTGAAGCCCCTCACATGTAATACTCTCTGTCCCCCAGACTGAAGCCCCTCACCTGTAACACTACGCAGGCAGAGTGAGGGCGGACAGAATGTTTTCCTTTGAAAAATAAATCAAAATAATTAATTGTGCCAGTGTTATCTGTCCTAAAAAAAAGCAGCAGTCAGGCCACGAAACACTGGGACATCCTTCCCTCAGCAGCCAGGCCACGAAACACTGGGACATCCTTCCCTCAGCAGCCAGGCCACGAAACACTGGGACATCCTTCCCTCAGCAGTCAGGCCACGAAACACTGGGGTATCCTTCCCTCAGCAGTCAGGCCACGAAACACTGTGATATCTTTCCCTCAGCAGTCAGGCCACGAAACACTGGGAAATCCTTCCCTCAGCAGCCAGGCCACGAAACACTGGGGTATCCTTCCCTCAGCAGTCAGGCCACGAAACACTGGGACATCCTTCCCTCACATCCCGCCACGAAACATGGGGAGAAAAAAGTCCCTCCCTCAGCAGTCCATTCCACAAACACTGGACATCCTTCCTCAGCAGTCACGGCCACGAAAACAACTGTGTCCACCGTCCCTCAGTCGATTCAGCCACGATAAAACTGGGACAATCTTCCGTCACAGTCAGTCCCACGAAACACTGGGACAATCCGTCCCCCAGCATTCAGGCCTACGAACACGAAAGGAACCTCCTTCCTCAGCAGGTCAGAGGCCACGAAACAACTGGGTACATCCGTCCCCCTCAGCCGTCAGGCCAACGAAACACAGGGATACCTTCCCAAGCAGTCTGAGGCCCCGAACACTGGGACACTCCTTCCCTCACAGTCACCACGAAACACTGTAAATCCTTCCCTCGCCAGCCACCACGACAGAAACTGGGACATCTTCCCTCACAGTCAGGCCAGAAACACATGGGATATCCTACTCTCAGCACGCAGCCACGAAAACTGGACAAATCCTTCCCTCAGCAGTCAGCCACGAAACACTGGGACATCCTTCCCTCAGCATCAGCGGGCCACGAAACACTGGGACAATCCTCCCTCAGCAGTCAGCCACGAAACCTTGGGTACATCCTTCCCTCAGCAGTCAGCCACGAACACTGGGACATCCTTCCCTCACAGTCAGCCACGAAACACTGGGACAATCCTTCCTCAGCAGTCGCCACGGAAACCACTGGGACATCCGTCCCTCAGCAGTCAGTCCACGAACACTGGGAAATCCTTCCCCTCAGCATCAGTCCACGAAAACTGGAATCCTTCCCTCAGCAGTCAGGCCACGAAACCCTGGGACATCCGTCCCTCACGCCAGTCCAAGCCAGAAACACAGTGAATCCTTCCTCACAGTCAGCCCGAACACTGGACTCCGTCCCTCCAGCAGTCAGGCCACACACACTGGAAAAACCTTCCCTCAGCATCCAGGCACGAAACACTGGGACATCGTCCTCAGCAGTCAGGCCAGGAAACACTGGGACACTCCTGTCCCTCAGCAGTCAGGCCACGAAAACAACGGATATCCTTCCCTCACAGTCAGCCCCGAACACTGGGACAAATCCGTCCCTCAGCAGTCAGCCACGAACACTGGGATATCCTTCCCTCAGCAGTCACCACGAAACACTGGGCACAAGAAAGGGGGCGGACGCGGGGGGGGTCCTTCCCATCAAAGCGCCACGGGTATCCTTCCCTCAGCACAGGCCACGAAACACCTGTAACAACGTCTTGCCCTCAGCACAGCGCGACCGAACACCATGGATATCCCTCCCTCAGCAGCCAGGCAGCCACGAAACACTGGGGTATATCCGTCCCCCTCAGAGTCATGGCCACTAAACACTGGGACCATCCTTCCCTCAGCACAGTCAGAGGCCACGAAACACTGGGACAATCCTTCCCCTCCAGCATGCCACCCCGAAACCTGGAAATCCTTCCCTCACCAGTCAGGCACGACACACTGGGATTCCTTCCCTCAGCAGCAGGCCACGAAACACACTGGAAATCCTTCCCTCAGCAGTCAGGCCACGAAACACTGGGAAATACTTCCCTCAGCAGTCAGGCCACGAAACACTGTGAAATTCTCCCCTCAGCAGTCAGGCCACGAATGAGACTAGTAGATAAATGTAAGATTCACTCACCTTGAGATTAACCTTACCTGGTTCTCATACTGATGACCCTCTGACCCTCTGACCCTCCCGTATGCTGCTATGCAGCTTGTCTATAAAAGCATGCATCTCCTGACCCAGCGTCTTCCTCTCTGTTACACTAGCAGGGCACGCTCTTAGTATAAGAAATAGCTGTCACATGCACTCACTTTGTGTGATTTTGTGCAAATTACTTCATTTCACTTTGTCTCCATTTGGAAGACAGCCTCACTCACTGGAGAGCAGTCTGTCTCGCTCATTTGTCGGGATGCAAGACACTCCTCGCACGTCTGCCTCCCGCGAGCAGTCACCGGTCTCGCTCATCCTGTGAATTATCAGTCTCACTCTCTGGAGAGCAGTCTGTCTCACTCATTTGGAAGACAGTCTCACTCTCTGGAGAGCATTCTGTCACTCATTTGGAAGACAGTCTCACTTACTGGATTTTAGTCTGTCTCCCTCATTTGGAGCACAGTCTCTCTCATATGAAAGATGGTCTCATTACTCACCTCTGTAGCCCCAGAAACGTTAGATTCCCGCTTTGTGAAACCTAAAATATTTATTTTTAACATAATTTGTGGTTCTCAATGGGTTAAGCTAGCAGACATTCTGCGAATCTTACATCAGAAGCTTGAGTGCTGGAACCACAGAACTTCCATTAAACAGCTTTGGTTTTATCACTTTGCTTAATGCGGTCGCTGTCACCTGCAAAACGCCCAGCCTGCTCCTTATAAACGGTTTCCAGAGCAGACGTATACTGTAGTCCCAGTAATATTCCTCCTGTTCACCGGCCCTTCCAACAGTGGGCTCTCAATGATCTGAGAGTCGGACTCACGTGACATTGTTTTTATGGCGTTGTCTCACAATGAAATCATTAAGTGCTTTGTATTTCCCTTGCACACGATACATTGAGGTTATATCATTTACTGTAGTTTGCACTGAAACTTTGTAACCAATAAGAAAACAGATGGCTTGTCTATTCCTATGCTTAGACTAATGACACTGACCTCATTTTATTGCTACTATAAAGAGACTTACACCTGTATAACAAAAAGAACATTAACTTGACTCTAGAGAGTGTCCTAGTTAATCTCAGAAAGATCTGAACAGGTTTGCATTGTTATGGCAATAAACCACATACACAGCTCTATATGGACACACCGGTAGTAAACAGATTACATGAGAGGAGATGGCTGCAGATACAGGATGGGAAGCATCAGAGAAAAGAACCCCTTCCTAAACATCATCAAGTGACCACCTGAAATATGTGTTACTCTCTCCCAGGGATGAGCTGGGGGGATTTCAGTAGAGTTTTGTTGTTATGGGAGATCAGAATATACACAAAGGCCCTGAAGGGGAGTGTGCGGGGACAGCACTGCCCGAGACGGGGGGGGGGGGGGGCTCTGTGGGGGTTCTCTGCCCGAGTGGGCGGGGGCTCTGCCAGGGTCATCACTGCCCGAGTGTGAGGGGGCTCTGCCAGGGAGATCACTGCCCGAGTGTGAGGGGGCTCTGCCAGGGAGATCACTGCCCGAGTGTGAGGGGCTCTGCCATGGAGATCACTGCCCGAGTGTGAGGGGGCTCTGCCAGGGAGATCACTGCCCGAGTGTGAGGGGGCTCTGCCAGGAACATCCCTGCATGAGTCTGAGGGGGCTCTGCCAGGGAGATCACTGCCCGAGTGTGAGGGGGCTCTGCCAGGGAGATCACTGCCTGAGTGTGAGGGGGCTCTGCCAGGGTCATCACTGCCCGAGTGTGAGGGGGCTCTGCCAGGGAGATCCCTGCATGAGTGTGAGGGGGCTCTGTCAGGGACATCACTGCCTGAGTGTGAGGGCGCTCTGCCAGGGACATCACTGCCCGAGTCTTAGGCCTCGGCCATGATCCCTGCTGGCGTGCTGAGGCGCGCTGAGGCGCAGGGAAAGCGGGTGCTTTCCCTGGCCTTGCGGTTGCTTACCGCAAGCGCTCTCAGCAGCCGTCAGGGGGCGGTTGGGGGGCGGTCCGGGGGCGGGCGCGTCACGGGCCGGGGGCGGGCCAGTGACGTCACGGAGCTGGTTCGCCCTCATTGGGCGAACCGCTCACGTGACCGGCCTGTCTCGCCGGCAAGCGGGGGAATTTTAAATTCCCCCAAGACCTGCGCTTCCGCAAGCGCGCGGAAGCGCAGGTCAGCCCCTACTGAAGCCGCTCTAATTGCGGCTGTAGGGGCTCAGTGCTGAGCGGGAGCGCGCGTCAGCACGCTTCCGCAAGCACGCAGCAAACATGTCCGGGGCCTTAGGGGGCTCTGGTGCTTTTTCAACAGCAGAATCAAACCAAGCCCAGCCAGCCCAGAGAGGACTGAGGTGCTGGGGTATTGCCCCATTGCATTAATAGGTATGTTAAATAAGTAGTAATACAGTGCAATACTGGGGCACAGCTGTTACTCTGGAGACAAATTTATAAAATAAATGGGGAGAGTCCATCTAAAATAAAGCCCCTTTTTTTATTGATCCAATGAATACAATACAAGTGTTACTATGAATCATGCCTAACAGATCACTCCAACGGTCAAGTCTAAAATAAAACCCAAATTGTAAATATACAGCAATAATAAAAGAATTACTACTCGGAAGAAAATCTCATTATATTTAACAAAATATTTAACAAAATGACCAAAGATCTACAGAGCAGCTGCAGAATAGAACAGTTTGTAAAGATCGCTGGACAGCATTACTAGGAACTGATAGATATACTGTACACTTTTCTAATGTCCGGATAGCAGTAACATGCTCAATTACATGTAACTGGAAATCACCAAAACCCTCCTACCAGTCCCAGATAAAGAAAAAAATTGGGAAGTGGCTTCAATTGAACAACTGATGTCTTATCTTAATAAAAATAACCTTGCAGAGGGTTACAGACCCTCTGCTCTCAGCGGACAGGACTTGCTGCGCTCCTGATACAAATGTTTTCCAGCAGCGACCTGGGGAATCCTCTGACCTTTCCATTCTGGGAAGCCTGAGAGAGGACATCTATACACACAGCGTGTGATGTGCAGAAAATGACCAAATATCCTCTGTCATCTGGGACAGCCTAGATCAGAGAAAGGTTAGGACAGGGGTGACTTCACTGCGCCAATACGTCATTGTGTCCTCTCTTTAAAAGTCAAATCTCACTTAGCCAGGTGTATACCAAAGCTGCAAAGACAGTAACAGTAACAATGAAGAATGGATCAGTGCTACATGTATATCAGTAGCTTATATTTGGGGATGCACCCTGGGATCTGTGAGACTTGCCATTCACTCAAAATGCAAACGCAAAAGAAAAAGAAGAGGTGGTATGATACATTTTATTGGACCAGCAGTATTGTTTCTCTGTCACTTTCCCCACATTGTTATGCATATTTGTGGATGCGGGCGTTTCACACTTCTTGATTCCTGCCTACCCTGACTCCAGTTTGTCTGTAGTGTCCCCAGTGATGTCACCCAAGCACCTAACCCAGGGGTTCTGAACTCCAGTCCTCAAGACTTCCCAAAAGGTGTCTGGTTTTCAGGATATCCCTGCTTCAGCACAGGCGGTTCAATCAGTGGCTCAGTCGAAGAGCCTGCTTCAGCACAGGTGGCTCATCAACTCAATTACTGGTTGTGACACCTGTGCTGAAGCAGGGATATCCAGAAAACCTAAAACTGTTGGGGGTGAGGGATGTCTTGAGGACTGGAGTTGAGAAACCCCTGGCCTAACCGCATCTCTGCACCGGGACCCTCAGGCAACGGTGCGAGCAAGAGCATGGCTGAACAGCAGAGGAGTGAAGGGGAGGCTCATGTACTTTTGGACCAGCTTTAACTATCAATGCTCATGAATGAGGCACACTTGTGAGTACGTTACCTTCTATTGTTGCTTAATAAAATAGTTTTTGATGTCTTCCCTATGGAGGCCTACAGAGCATATCATTACATTCAATAGCAGTCGTCACTTTATTCCACCTCTGATCATTTCCACACATAATCCCTAACATGAGTTCCTAATGTAACAGTGCTTCCCCTCTGGGAGATTTGGCCATTACTGGTCATGTGGTGCATGATACCTGGTGGTAACAGGAGGGCTGAGCTGTCCGCCGGTGGTAGTGGGGGCACAGGATCAGGTTTCTGGGGTACATTACCCACATGGTTCTCTAGGAGTGCAGCGCCTCCATCTGCCGCAGGCTCCAGATAGATGGAGATGATCTCCTACAGTAGAAGTATCACCTCTCCCCCCCAGTAAGATCACACACTAGGAGGGAGTATCTGGCCACTGACGTCTCTGGGATGGTCAATGTGGCCATGCCTTCCTCTGCTGCCGCAGCCACCGCCATTCTCCTCCCCCTGGAGCTCCACCACGGCCATCCCCCGCCATGTTCTACTGCCGCCCACCATCTCCTCCTCCCGACAATGCGGGACATTCCAGCGTCCCGACAACAGTTTCTGGGACAATGGGACAATGTGCTCATAAAAAAGGCCAATCCCATATATATGGGACACTTGGCAACCCTAATCTACTATGTAACTATGTAACATAATCAACTCTTTCCTAATTCTTAGCTTAAAAGAGGACATTTGTTTTTAGGCCCCAAAAAGGAAATCTCCGGACAGTACAGAGGAGTATAAAAGGAGTACAGGAATGAGTGAAGATCCCTGCCTGGCCATGTGTATAGGACTCTGTGTTAATACCGGTGTCTGTGCAATAACTATTTTGTAGTGCTGAGCTGTGTAGATAAATTTGAGCATGAATTTGTTTTTATGTTTCGGTGTAGCTCACTTCACATGCATAATCCAACTCTGCTGCTTTATCACCCTGCCCATTATAATATCTCCATAATAAGAATGATTTACTCCCGAGCAAATGGCTGATAAGTGAGATGTGAAAAAGGGAAATTGAAATGCTTGAGACTTGTTAGGGCGGGCAGATATTTAACGCGTTCCACGGCCTAATACTCTGCAAATGTCGCAGGGAAGCAAAGTTCCTTTTGCACATCCCTCCCAGTAATACAATAACACCTCATCATTGTTAGGTAGGAAACGGATTATTTACGTGTGTGACAGGGTTAAGTCTGGTACTGATAATTATGCCTAGGAAACATACATCTGAGTCCTCCATCCAGCATTCAGAAGGTTAACCCAGTCAGCATTACCTGGGCAATCAGGAGGTAAGCTGATACAGCTGACAGGCAGCATGACAATGAGGCTACTGCTTGTGTAGGTGGCTGATTCAGACTACAGAGCTGTCCTGTCACCTATCCAGAAGGATTTCCTGAACTCTCTATAGGAACAGAGCTTCCCAAAAACAAATACTGTAAGGATTTTAATATTGTTCCCTAAATATTGTGGTATAGGTTTAGGGGTTGGGAACTGGAAAAGCCAGGCAGCACGATAGATAGGGAGATCTTACTAAACATCCCAGGCCCTATGTGGAGTAGGCTTTCTTTTTATGAGTTGTGTTTTGCCTTAAAGGGACAGTGTTCCTAAATGTTTATTTGAGTGTGGCAAATAAACCACTAAAGTTAAAGCCTTACCCACTGTTTGGGACTCTTACTGACCTCACCCCAAGGCCATCCTGCCACAACGTGACCGTGGAATCTGCAGCTGATCTATGGGATCAGGAAAAAAAGTTCTGAGTGCTGCAGCATAGAAGAAAGGACAGCATCGCTGCAGACACTCGTAGAAAAAGATTACTGAAAGGGGATAGTAACCAAAAACTGTATTTTCTTAGAATGGAGTATCATGGATTACAGCTGAGAATACAAAGGGAGCAGATATTCCCCTGTCCAAATATATACGGATTAAACTGATCAAAAAACAAACAAACAAAAAAACAGCGCATCTGGTAACATCAGTAATAGTGATAATAATGAGGATAATTATTTTTGTAGTGGTTGTCAAGCACTGGGATTCTGGATTTCCCAGTTTAAAGGCAGAATGAATTAATTCAGTTAGTTTTTAGTTTCAAACTGTATTTTACGCCCCACCTGGTTGTAAAAATATATGTTTATCAAAATACAGTAATGGATAATGAATGGATTAGTGCAGGGGCCATCAAACTCTTAGTCCAAAAGAGCCAAATATGAGTAGCACAACGATTCAGAATTTTTCAAAGAGCCATAAATATATCATCATTTTACACCCTTCCCTTCCCCCCTCCCCATCAAATCAGGCTGGCCCTCCCATCACATCAGGCTGCCCCCCCATCCCCCCCATCACATCAGGCTGCCCCCCCCATCACATCATTATTCCCACCATCACATCAGGCTGACTGGCCCCCATCATAATCCCTCCCCCCCATCAACTCATCTCCACTGGCCCCCGATCATCATCTTATTCCCCCCCCAGGCCACAAATGCTGTCCTTACCTTATTAGGCAGGATACAGACTTCTGTCTCTGCCGGGGTGTGTGGGTGGGGTGTGTGGGTGGGGTGTGTGGGCGGGGTGTGTGTGCGGGGTGTGTGGGCGGGGTGTGTGGGTGGGGTGTGTGGGCGGGGTGTGTGGGAGGGGTGTGTGGGCGGGGTGTGTGGGTGGGGTGTGTGGGTGGGGTGTGTGGGCGGGGTGTGTGGGCTCCGCTCCCGCTCTCCTCTCCATTGGACCTGCCAACCACCGCCCAGTCTCCAAATGCCGTTGGCATGCTTGCGGTCGCCGCCCCCCCACACGCTTCCGCATCATGTGCCCCCCACGCGCTAGCTTCCGCATCTTCCGCCTGCCGCCGCAAATCCTTAAGAGAGCCGCACGGACATGCCGCAAGAGCCGCAAGTGGCTCGCGAGCCGCGGTTTAACGACCCCTGGATTAGTGTAAACGCAGAAAATTGGACAATGACCCCACTGCATATTTTGTATTTTCTGCTTGCGAGGCGAGAAGTGACCATGAGATTTATAACATCTGACGCACGCCCCACTGGCGAGGGAAGTCTGCAAAGCCGCAGACCTGGGAGAAGGGAAGTGATGTACACTTTGATACATGACATTATCAAATGTATCTTTGCTCAATTCCTCCTCCCTAATGTCTTCTATCAACACTTCCCACTGGCAGACTGCAAGCACTGATACTGATGCATGGACCCTGGGGCTCTTATTCTATATATATGTAACGGGTGTTCCCCCACCCACTCGCAGATAATACTGTGGAAGTGTAGGAACATGCAAAGTTACTCAGGTGTGGTGCATTACCTGTTGGCTCACAGGAGGGCTGAGCTTCCGCCTTGGGGAACCTGGGGTACATACATCTCATACATCTCTAGGTGCAACGCCTCCACCTGGGAGGAATCCCAACGGAGTGGGAGGAGGCCCTCACAGGAAACAACCACACAAAGCGAATGAATGTAAAACTGGACTGACTTTACTGCATAGCAACATATATCAACACAAATCAACATGCGCCACGGCGGACGCTAACCACACTGGGTGTCACGGCGGACACTAACCACACCAGGCGTCACGGCGGACGCTACCACCTCTAGGCGTCACGGCGGACGCTACCACCTCTAGGCGTCACGGCGGACGCTACCACCCACAATGTGACCCCACCCTGTGTCCAGTAACCCCCACTCAAATGTCTCGTGCTCCCAGAGTCAAATACCACTGTACATGTGTGTGTGTGACTGCGCAGCCACTATGTTTGGTGATAGGCCTGGTTGGTGCACGTGAGTTGCCGGTTACCTGCCCGGGCTCCAGCCACGGGTACCGCGATATCAATCCGCACGATCCGACGCCGTGCTCCACACCGCGTGGGTTGAAAGTCTAGCGCGAACAATGTCTCTCCTTGTGTTAGAGTCTTTGGTGGTGTCCTGAGCCCAGAACCCACCTCGCAGGGCCGCACGGCTTCCGCTCTGTGTCCCTGACTACTTGCTCAAATAATGGGGCAGTGTCCCTATCTAGGGCCTGTCCCTAAGCTCCACAAGCTATTAGGTGGCTCAGGACCTAACTGGGACCTTGGGGGCTGCTGGCCTATGCAGAGGGTCACTGACCCCTGCACCCACCTCTTACCCCTAGCTGGTCCGGATCATGAGTCCTGCGTAGCTGCAAAAACCCCGCGAAATGTATCCCCTTGCTAGCAGGGGAATCTGACCTTCTGATTGGCTCCCTGGCGTCAGGTGTCTCTGCCCCTAAGCACCCTGGGGGCTGGCAGCCTATTCTCGCGCATGCGCGAGCTATCTGGGGCCTCCCGCGCTAGCGGCCTCCTGCGCATGCGCGAGCTCACTGTCATGTCGGCGCCCTGCTCTGCTAGCCGCCGGGCCGGTGGCAACGCGATCGCGGCCTTAGCGACGGCCCGATCGCGTCCCCGGCAACCGGCCTGCTCGCCGCTCGCGTCCCCGACAACCGGCCGCAACCACGCGCGCAACGGGGAAGAAGGGGTGAGTGCACGAGGGGGACAAGGGAGGGGGCGAGTGCGCGAGGGGGACCTGGCTACATATATTTATTTGTTTATTTATAAAAATGTTTTCCAAGGAAGTAATACATTGAGAGTTATCTCTCGTTTTCATGTATGTCCTGGGCATAGAGTTATAATAGATACATGGTTACAAATACATGGTTACATTAAGTGAGCAAGGTTATACATTATATACAAGGCATTGCATGCACAGTAAGTGATTATATATATTATAGGCGTATGTAACAGTTACAGACCAGATTGAAATGTGAGACAGCTTTAGTTATGAAAGAACTTAGACTGGTGGCGGCTGTGAGAGTCTCCTGTAGGTTGTTCCAGTTGTGAGGTGCATGGTAAGAGAAGGAGGAGCGGCCGGATACTTTGTTGGACCTTGGGACCAAGAACAGTCTTTTGGAGTCAGATCTCAGGTGATACGTGCTGCGTGTGGTAGAGATGAGGAGCTTGTTCAGATAGATGTGTATCCACCGAAGCCGCTGTTTTTCACCATAATTCCCTTGACGCCCATTCTGGTGGATATAGAATAAACCCCTAAGAGACACTGATTGAAAATTCCTTGGCATCCATGAAAGTGTGATAGCCATTGTTGCTTTCTCTGGAATGATCATGGTTATCACACATTTGTGAATATTGTCAAACTTCCCCACATTGTAAAGCTTGATGAAGTCAACACTTTAGACAAATTGAATCCCGGTTGAAAAGGTAGCTAATGTATGTTAATTAAATGCCGCTTGATTGAGAGAAAACATCCTCATTGACATGTCGCCGTTATGAAAGTGATACATCAAGTTGCCATGTAATTAACTCAAAATTATGTAAGCAGCTAATGTCTGATTACACTCGTTTTACAGTCAGTTATATCTTCCACTTCTCCAAAAACAGAACGCAGTAAAAAAAAACCTCACTAAGTTCATGCAGGTTTTTTATTTTTAAACGTAATGCCTTCTAGGGAAGTGAATTGGTATGAGGCATGTTCATACAAACAGAATAATAACAATACCAAACACCAGTATGGACATCTCCCATATTAACCCCATTGTTGCTAAAGTGGCGTGAAAAATGTTTCCCCTACTCCCCCATCTTGCCTCCTGCCTCCCAATCCCCCTGCTTGCCTCCCTCTCTTCCTACCTCCAGCTCCCCCTCCTTCCCCTCCCTCTGCTTGCCTCCCCCTCCCTCCATGCTTGACTGTTTGGATGAGGTTCTTCTGTTTGAACGTGTTTAGTTTTCTCCAAACATAATGTTTCTCTTTCAGGCCAAAAAGTTAAACCTTTGACTCATCTGTCCAGAGAACATTGTTCCAGAAGACATGTTGATCATGTATGTGCTCTTTGGCAAACTTCAGACAAGCAGCAATGTTCTTTTTAGAGAGCAGTGGTTTCCTCCTGGCTATCCTTCCATGAACACAATTCTTGTTCAGTCTATTTCTGATAGTTGAGTCATGAACACTCACATGAGCCAAGGCGAGAGTGGCCTGCAGATCCTTGGATGTTACTCTGGGTTCTTTTTGACTTCCTGGGTGATTTCAAAAGACATTGGATGGTTAATATAAACCCTTTTGGATATTTAAGAAAAGACTGGTTTTGATTGAAGAAAGTTATCATGGATAACATATAGAATTTCCATAATTATCATTGGGGTTCACAAACTTTTCTCACCCCTGTATGTCTGCTTCAACACATGTAAAAGCATTGGTACGTCTCTGGGCTGCTTCAAAATGTGTGAAAGCAGTATTACTCTTCTGTGGTGGATCTGGACGTGGAGGGGTTAATCATGATCATTTTTTTAAACATCTGAGCTATGATTCTCGTGCTACCTCCATTTTTCCTTGCATGGGGAGTGGGTACCATTGCTCGTGCGTATCGCTCCGTATTTCCAGCCAGTTTGGAAAGACTTTTGTCACCTGGGTGCAGAGGCTGGTGTGCAAAGAGCACTCGATGAGATTAGCCAGGGAACCAAAGCAGAGCCTTTGTTTACACCGTCTCGTTGGTGCCACAGCATCTGACCTCGTGGAAGTCTGGAGCTGCTAGACTCGGCTGCGCTGGGGCTCTGTAGGCGCATCTCTGATTGGTCAGTTTGAAGTTCCTGCCCGCTCTGACATCATGCATTTGCAACTGTCCGGGACCTGCAGCCAGGCCCCCGCCGGTGATTGGTCAGTCTATCTGCCCACCTCTCTCCTGATTGGTTGAGTGTTTAAAAAGACTCCCCTGATTGGCTTAGAATTGAACGAGAGCGGCAAAAATACTTATGGCAGTTCCAGAGAGTCCATGGTTAGTCTCAGTGAGAGAGACTAGCTGGAAATACGAGCCAACAGTGATCTTACAGCACGGGATCGGCAGGGACAGTCTTTATCACGGAGGACATCCTGGGTAAGTTATCAAAGCTAGCGCCCAGCACCTAGTGAGTCAGAATCCACATGCAACCTCTCAGATTTCCTGAGTAAGCTATCCAAGCTAGCGCCCAGCACCTAGTGAGTCAGAATCCACATGCAACCTCTCAGATTTCCTGAGTAAGCAATCCAAGCTAGCGCACAGCACCTGGGGAGTTACCCAGAAAACCCTCTTAGTTCTGGTAAACGCTCTTTGACTTCTGCCAAAATAACCCCCTCTTCCCTGTTTATTTAACTGTCTTGCTCTGTCTGGTGCTTGCGATCTCTGTGAAAAGCATCTGGTCTTCCGTGGCAGTCATTATCAAGAATATGCACGGATATGTAACTTCGATGCCTCACTGCTTCATTAAGTGTGACTCAAGTATGTCTAACACACACAATCAGCACACAGTCCAAACTCCTTCAGATGAAGAGAAAGAGCAGCACTCCAGGGGACTGGTGCAAAATTAGAAAACGTATTCAAGGAGAATTGACGTTTCGCTCTGTTACTTGGACCTTTGCCATCTTGATATGAATACAGCTCTCAGCATCACCAGATCCTGGGTCCTCACAGCAGTCATGCTAACCAAATAAAATAGAGGTGATTTAATTTATTTTGCTTTCCCTTTCCATCCCGATGACAGATTGTAAAATTTTCCAGCACATCTCTGTTTTGGAGAATGAGAGAGGAGGAGGAGTGCAAGAGAATGAGAGAGGAGGGGGAGCGCAAGAGAATGAGAGAGGAGGAGCAGTGTGAGAGAATGAGAGAGGAGGGGGAGCGCAAGAGAATGAGAGAACAGGGGGAGCGAGAGAATGAGAGAGAAGGAGCAGCGCGAGAGAATGAGAGAGGAGGGGGGCAACAGAAAGAAGAGGGGGCGACTGGAAAATGAGAGAGGGGGGGTAAGAGAAACAGGAGGTATCGCGTTGCTCGTCTCTGATAGGAAGCGAACCCGCAGAGCTGAGATAGGGGTATATGATCACCAACCAGAGCCAGAGGATAGAGTCCTGTTGAGACAAGGGCGGAACAGAGAAGCAGCCTCTGCGGGGCAGGGATAGGCTGAGATGTGCTGGAGACAGGTGAGCGAGATATTAGAGTTGACGCGCAGCTGGGGAACGGTGCACGCGCATCACTTGTCCATGCCGTGCGGGACGGCCGCGTGGCACAAGCGAAGGGGCGGAACCAAGCTCCGTGGGAGCCTTGAAAACCCTCCGTGGGCGCGCGCGCTCTGTAAAGTGCGCGGGAGACTGTACAGCAGAGGGCAAGGAGAAAGCACACTGCGGGGGACACGCTCTTTGATCACCTGCAGCGGGATGCTGTGCAGCAGGAGGTAAGGAGGGAACACGCCACAGGGGACATGTTCCCCGATTCCTTAAAGCTCCCACATCCAAGACAAGTTTAGTGCTCACGGATTCCCTTGCTTCTGCATTGATGCATTCCGATACCCAACTGTCACAGATAAGTTGCTATGTGTAACTGGACTAGACCTTGACAAGAGGATTGTATCTGCTCCTTTCATTGGGCACCCAGTCTCTGTCCATGCTGTCCTGTGACCGGATTCAACCTGTGGCAGAAAATTCATATAAAATTTTACATGCTGATCAGAGTAATATAATTATTCCACTAGAAAGTTTGCCTTATGATTCCGACCAACCGTCTGTGCTTCTTACTCCGTACTCTGGAACTACTACGGAGCAATTCACATCAGTCTTTCGGACTTCCGACAGCTTACACAACCCGAGTCTCCAGCTTTTCTACCACCATGCATATCCAAGTATTCAGGCTCTCATCATGAACTGGTATCTATATATATGCAATCGCTGAGCAGCAAACCTTGGCCTTTGTGTTGACGATGCCTGTGATATTACCCGAGTTTTCCTATGATGCATTCTGTATATCAAGACCAGCAGTACCACTGCGGTCTGTCTCAGAAGTGGTAGTCACAAAGGAATGGTCTTGCCTCAAGTCTGCAACCTGTCCGAGACGGTCTTATTCCAGGTTGCCAATATCTCTGATCAAGCCAGGTTCTGATTTCCCAGAGGTCTTTCCTGAAGGGGGGGATAGTGTAAGGGTTCCAGTCCTGGGTTTTGCTGAAACTTGCCCTCACATGGCCATTGCAGCCAACTTTGATCAGGGCAAACCTCTTCCTTGACTTGGTTATTGGCTGCCCCTGTTCCAGGGCTTTAAATAGCAGTCAGCTACTCCCAGCCTCGAGCATGGTATTCTATCCCTTATGTTCCTGGACCCCATGAGTTCTTGTTCCTGTATACTAGCCGTGTTTCTGTGGATTCCCTTTTGCCGACCCCATCCTGTGAGCCCGACCTTGCACCTCTGCCACCTGCCGTGACCTCTGCCTGCATCCCAACTACGACTACTCCAACAGGACTCTGTCCCCTGGCTCTGGTTGAAGATCATATACCCCTATCTCAGCTCTGCGGGTTCGCTTCCTATCGGAGACGAGCAACGCTATACCTCCTGTTTCTCTTACCCCCCCTCTCATTTTCCAGTTGCCCCTTCTTCTTTCTGTTGGCCCCCCTCCTCTCTCATTTTTTCACCCCTCCTCTCTCATTCTCTTGCTCCCCCTCTTCTCTCATTCTCTAGCACTCCCCTTCCACTTTCATTCTCTTGCACTGCTCCTCCTCTCTCATTCTCTCACCCCCCTCCGCTCTCATTCTCTCATCCCCCTTCCTCTCTCATTCTCTCACACCACTTCTCCTCTCTCATTCTCACCCCCCCTCCTCCCTCTCTCACGCCGCTCCTCCACTCTCATTCTCTCACCCCCCTCCTCTCTCATTCTCTCACCCCCCCTCCTCTCTCTCTCACGCCGCTCCTCCTCTCTCTCTCACCCCCCTCCTCTCTCATTCTCTCACCCACCCCTCCCACCCTTCACTCTCGCTCGACGCCGACGAATATTAGAGCCATTCGCACCCCACACTACCAGTCTAGCACGAGCTCAGGCAGTCAGTATCTGTAAAAACCAGCCGATTCATTCTCTCACCTCCCTCCTCTATCTCTCACGCCGCAGAATGAGAAGAGCGAAGGAGCGAAACCCCAGGCGAGGAGGAGAGAAAACACAACCGAGACCGGCGCGAAGGAGGATGAAAAAAAAAGGAAGAGAGGCATGCTTGCTTCTCCTCTCTCATTCTCTCACACACCCCCCCCCCTCCTCTCTCTTGGTCTCTGACGGCGCTCCTCCTCTCTCATTCTGCCGCCCACCAAACGTTGACGCTCTAGGCGACCGCCTAGCTTTCCTCGTGATTAAACCGGCCCTGCGTGTAAATGAGGAACGGATACATGAGATATAAAGAGCAGAGGTTCCTGCGACATTCTTCACCAGTGCCTCTGATCCAAAAAAAAGGTTGGGAACCACCGATCTAATCAAACCGGTATCAGTGAGGTGGTAACATTTTGTCACTTTATAACCGGTGATGTTCCGGCAATATTTTCTTTTTTATGTTGCCATCATTAGCGCAGATTTAATTAGCGACTCATATGGTATAATTATGACTTTGTAAATCATAAAAAGTTATTACAATCAGTTTAATTGTAATGAATACCAAATGAGATTGTCAAGGTGCTTGTAATTGAATTAAACGCGGCTGATGTGGCTGTTTATTTCGATGGATTAATTGCGCGGTTGGGCTGAGTTTGTGTTCTTGCTATGAAAGGTTTGCTTGCAGAAAGGGGTGTGAATTTTCCCACTGACGCACGATGAATAAAATTACCCTCACGCTGCTCGGCAAAGCGACCAGCAGAACTCTGCTGACCCACAAGGACCTGCTCTGACGAACAATGCTGCAGATAGTCAGCACATGGAACTTCTTTGTTGCTAGATGTTTTAACCCCTTCCATGGCAGGTTCCTCTAGCAATGAAGTTGTTACAACGAAGCAGGACACACACTCCCCACTATGCTTCCCCATTCCCTGCTCCTGTCCAGAAAGCCAGCGTGGATAGGGTTAACACCATTAGGAAAAGACAGACACCCCTTCAAAGACCTGGAGTTCATCAGCACCTCCCCCTGCATCGCCTGGGTGTTTGTTCCCTGTGCCACTGATAACACGTTACCCCAGGCTCTCTTGGAGATGATACCACCCCAGTCACAGCCGAAGGGTGTCAGCTGTTTGCTGATGTTACAGCTGCTCAGTACAATCTGAAACACACCATTATTATCCCCCCGTACCTGATGTTTCCCCTCTCCTTTCCTTATAGAGTGTAAGCTCCTTTGGGGGCAGGACCCTCCTTGCCTACTGTAACAATGTATGCCAAAATGTGTTACCTTATTGTTTTTCAGCCTCCAACCTCCTATTGAACTGCACCACGGAATATGTTGGTACTGTAAATAATTGATAATAAAAATAGATAATAATACAACACCTTGGGGTCCATCTACACAAGCCGGCCAGCTGCAAAAATGGGGCAAAAACAGGAACAGCGAAACAGCAGCATGTTTGTGAAAGATCCGGAGCCCCAAGGAAAGTGACACATCTGGCACAGTGGTTTTGAAGTTGATAAACGGATCTCTTTATGTAGCATTTCTCGTGTCTGTTTTATAATGGTTTAAGCACTTGTCCAGGTTTAGGACCAAAACCCATTATAAACACATAATTTGATGGCAGATAAGAACCCCGTGCCACCCCCACCCCCTGTTTTCCCATCTGCCGTTAAACCTCACACTATTTCATCCTTGGCTTTCTTTCAAATTTGGGCTCCATTTTTGTCTATCTCAAGCAGCGTCCGAAGATGGTCCACATTGGGACCGAAACGTTGGTCTTTTTTTTGTATTCTCTCATGTATAATACACCTTATTGAACATCTGTTAGCACTGCCCTGGGTTAGCTTCACATAACATGGTGTTAAGTCTGTCTTACCCCAAGGTGCGTTACTCCCATCAGGTCCCTGAATACGTGTCGGTGTTTAGTTAAAGTAAAAAAAAAAAAAAGAAGAGAAGACAGGAGAGGAAAAGAACCCTGTAAATAACAATATAATAAGTAAATCAGACCTAACTGGGGTCTTACGCTTACCCTGACCCTGTCTCAGGGTGTGGGTGTGAGTAACGCCGCCTTTATCTCTGACCTAACTAGCGTAACATTAAATCCTTGCAGGAACTATACTGGAGCTCTGGTGATCTGCGCTGTTACAGGGAGCGCCTCTTTGCAAAGCATTAGCACTAACGTCCATTATAGTAACGTAAGGGCTTGTTATGGCGGAAAACAGCACTTAGCACATCGTTAGTGAGCTTTGAAGATCCCCGTTAGCACTTAACGATCCTTTAACTTAAGTTATTGCATTGTTTAGTCAATAACAGAGCTCTTTGGATCTGCCCCTGAGAGTTGTCCCTGTAACGGACGTGCTCGCCACAAACGAGCACCGGACCGCAGAGTCGAGGTGGGGATATGGAACACCGACCTGGAGCTGCGATCTGAATTGCAGATTCCGTAGTCATGGGTAGCCGGGTCAGGGTTGAAAAGAGCAGCGTAGTCGATATCAAGGCTGGGGTCAAGGCAGACGGCACAGGAGCGATGGTCGGGGTCACAGGCCGAGGTCGGTACCAGGGAAATCCTGAGCAAACAGTGAAGTCAGAGTAGGCTTTACCACAGGGAAGGCCTGAGGAAACGAGAAGGCTTCAGCACAGGGGCTTTAGCACAGGGAAGGCCTCAGGAAACAAGAAGGCTTCATCTCAGGGGCTTTAGCACAGGGAAGGTCACAGGAAATGAGAAGGCTTCAGCACAGGGAAAGCTAGGCCAAGCCAACTGCTTGTGACTAGCACAGGTTACTTCAGGATTATGGTCAGCCCCTTCCTGGTGGAAGAGGCTGACCCTAAATAGCATGGCGAGTCATTAGGTGCAGGGCTGCACAGAAGGCAGTGAAGTGCTGCTTCCCCCCCTCTCCCCCTCTGGGAGATCTGCCCTTGCTATCGGTGTGTTGTGCATAGTACCTGTTGTTGGTTTTCAGGAGAGCTGAGGGTCTGCGATGATGTGAGGACAACCAGACAGGCTTTTGTGGTGGGATGCTTAGTGCTTTCTCTGCAGTGCTAGCGCCTCCATCCACCGCAGGATCCAGGAATCCACATGACAGAACCAGTGCATACTCCCCTTGATTGACTGCAAACTCAGGCCAGGAGTATATTGAACAGTGGTCTCTTTATTTGGCACCCACTGCATACACAAGGTCATACAGCGAATAATCTTCTGATCCCAGGCCTCTGGATGGTCTCTGCATCAGATCTGGCTTTGGACCTTCTCACAGTCCCCTAGTGGGACTGATCTGCGTAATATGGCCGGCATACAGGGGTCCGTGGTGAAAGGGAGAAGAAGCAAAAAGTGACAAAGTGCGAGTGCTCATTTGCATGTCATTACCCAGAATCCCTGGCTGCAGTGGATGCTAAGAAATAATGGGGAAAGGCAGTGGTATTTTTCTTTGCAGATAATTGAGCAAAAGCAATAGGTTTAGGTCTAATTTACAAATAACTACAGCAGGTGAGCTCAGCGATTTTGGTTATACCCAATTAAAACAAGACACTGTCTTTAGGTCATGTTAGTCCTTCATAGAACTGACCTTTTAACCCATTAAACAAATCACTGTCATTAGGTCACTTTGGTTCTTCATGGGACTGGCCTTTAATCTATTACACATGTCACTGTCATTGGGTCACTTTGACTCTTCCCGGGACTAACCATTTAACCTATTAAACATGGGAGAGGGAGCGGCTCAGTGAATAAAGACACTGACTGGCACTGAGTGTGAGGCAGGGGAACCTGGGAGAAGGAGCGGCTCAGTGAGTAAAGACACTGACTGGCACTGAGTTTGGAGCAGGGGAACTTTATCTCCCTGTGCCTCAGGCACCAAAAAACATAGATTGTAAGCTCCACTGGGCAGGGACTGTGCCTGCAAAATATCGCTGTATAGCGCTACGTAAAACTATCAGCGCTATACAAGAACATGCTATTATTATTATTAGGTCACTGTCATTGGGTCACATTGGTCTTACATTGGACTCACACTTTAACCCATCAAACAGCCTCCCTGCTCATCTTTACATGGAGGGTGTGGGAGAGAGGGTGCAGACCAAGCAGGAGAAAGGCCAATCATGAACAAATGGGACCCCATCTTGCTGTAGACCACCTTTGCCCGTATATCGGTTACAAGGCAACCACAAGTTAAAACTCCAGTCTTTGGGATGTTCTTTTCATAACAATGCTCGCTGCCAGCTTAGTGTTTTGTGCCAGCTTCCAGCTTTATCACTCCACGCAGCAACGCTTTGAACTGATTCTTTTCCGCAAGGGTTACATTCATTCCCCGGCACCAGGAACATTCTCTCAGCGTGAACGTATCTTCAGCTCTGGTATCACACTGCACCCCAGGGCTGTCTGCCCTCACTTTCAAGTTCACAATACTTTATACTCCTGACAATCTGCACATTTCTTTTATACCCGTGCGTTCCTCTGCTCCCTAATACGAATCCGTTTTTATTTGAAGCCATCACAGGACGTCCTTGCCATGTCCCCTCTATTACCTGTCAATGCCGAATTATTATGTAACACTTTTCACACCTAACATGTGTTACTGTGTCATGTTCTCTGTGTATTACCACTGACTGTAATATGCATATCACCGATTTCAAAATATCATCCGCTGAAAATATAACCAAATTGGAACAAATAACAAGATCTCGGCCCATTATTTGCAGGACAAACAGACACGTGTCCACCTGGCACTTATTAACAGCCCTCACTTTCCAGCTGCGGCCTGGAGACATAAAGCCGCACGTGGCAGTGTGGGCTCCGTCCTCCAGAAGTCTCTCCCGGATACAGGCTACCCGTAAACACATCTGACAAGCAAGTCAGTTAATGTGTTTAGGTCTAATTCAGAGCCAGTCTTCTTCCCACTTCTAAGGGGAAGCCCCTTCTGTGTCAGCGCCGCTTATCTGCCACAGGGCACGCGTTCTGACAGAGTTTAGTCAGTAATATTTTATTCAGGGAAAAAAGAAAAAAAAATCCTTCTGGGTGTTTAATATTTCATTCTGTGTTAACGAGAAGGCCAGCATGTTCTCCCTGTCTTGTGCGTTTACTGAGAATCAGCCCAGGCAGATAATAGCGGGGTGAGGGAGTGCAGTGCTGTGTATAGTCTGTAATCTGTGTTAAGTTTAGCCGCCACTGTGCTGGAGGGGTATGTAACGTGCAGGGATGGAGGCGCAGAGGCCTTATACACAGTATTCAGTCAATGGGCCACACATCTAGAAGACACAGTGCAGGAGTCATTTGCCTATTAACCTGCTATGAAACAAGGATATGTTTGAACTCCTTATCGCCCAAGGTTAACTCATTGGAAGCCGGAAATGCAATACTAACAAACTGTTTTTAAACACAGACACAACTGTAATGATGGTATTTGAGACTAAGGCTAAATTTATAAAGCTACCAACGACAGAGCTACAGATCAGAACCCACACGAACACCATTTTAGCCCCTGTCACTAGTTTTGAAAATCTGGGCATATGGTTTGACTCCCATTTAACATTTGGGTTGTATATTTATACTCTGACATCGAAAACCTATGCTAAACTAGGTGTGCATTAGGGGAATAATCCTCCCTAAGCCCGCTGGTCAGAAAGAACATTGCACAGCAGATGTTAATGCCATGTATAGACGATGGGGACATAGTACTGTATATGGTACAGCACCCCAAACTCACCGTAGCAAATTCGACACTCTCTAGAACTCAATATGTCGCTTTGTTCTCCAATGTAACTACAACACACATCACTGCGAAATGTTCAAAGAACTAGATTGGCCATCACAAGGTGCAAAGTAATTGTGTCCTGTCTTGCCTTCAAATACTTTCTGGGCAAGCTACCCGTCTACCTGAACAAGCTCCTCACCCCTACCACATGCAGCACTTATCATCTGAAATCTGACTTCAAAAGACTGTTCATGGTCCCAAGTCTCAACAAAGTATCCGGCTCCTCCTCCTCCTCCTCTTACCGTGCACCCCAAAACTGGAACAACCTACCGGAGACTCTCACATCCACCACCAGGCTAAGTTCTTTCAAACTAAAGCTGTCACGCATTTTAATCTGGTCTGTAACTGTTACATACGCCTGTAATATATATTATGTCTAACGGTGCATGCAATGTCTTTATATATAATGTATAACCCTGCTCACTATGTAACCATGTATTATTTGTCATCATAACTCTGTGCACAGGACATACATGAAAACGAGAGGTTACTTCCTGGTAAATACAAACCTCTTCCGAGATATATTTGTTTACATTATTCTTCCATATTGGAAGGATTTTTACTGCACTAAAAACGTATTTAACACTTTTAGTTGTTGGAAAGTCTAACACTGTAACCCACTTTGTTGCCTGTGAGGCCAATTCTCTCTGCTGTACAAATATCACCAGGTTTACCACACCCTGCTGCTAATACCTCTCCCTATACACCCCACATACCGCTGCTAATACCTCTCCCTATACACCCCACATACCGCTGCTAATACCCCTCCCTATAAACCCTAACACCCTGCTGCTAATACCTCTCCCTATACACCCTAACATCCCGCTGCTAATACCTCTCCCTATACACCCCAACATCCCGCTGCTAATACCTCTCCCTATACACCCTAACATCCCGCTGCTAATACCTCTCCCTATACACCCGAACATCACGACTCTGGCTAATACCTTTCCCTATAAACCCTAACATCCGCTGCTAATACCTCTCCCTATAACCCTAAACATCCCGCTGCTATACACCTCTCCCTATACACCCTAACACCCGCTGCTATACCCCCCTCCCTATCACCCCTATCGATCCACGCTGCTAATAACCTCTCCCCTATACACCCTAACATCCCGCTGCTAATACCTCTCCCTATACACCCTTACATCCTGCTGCTAATACCTCTCCCTATACACCCTAACACCCTGCTGCTAATACCTCTCCCTATACACCCTAACATCCTGCTGCTAATACCTCTCCCTATACACCCCACATACCGCTGATAATACCTCTCCCTATACACCCTAACATCCTGCTGCTAATACCTCTCCCTATACACCCCACATACCGCTGATAATACCTCTCCCTATACACCCTAACACCCTGCTGCTAATACCTCTCCTTATACACCCCAACACCCTGCTACTAATACCTCTCCCTATACACCCTAACATTCTGCTGCTAATACCTCTCCCTATACACCCTAACACCCTGCTGCTAATACCTCTCCCTATACACCCCACATACCGCTGATTAATACCTCTCCCATAACACTCCCTATAACACCCTAACAAAACAACCCTGCTACTAAATACCTCCTCCCTATCCACCCACCCCCAACACCCTGCTACTAATACCTCTCCCTATACACCCTAACATTCTGCTGCTAATACCTCTCCCTAGGATCAGCTCTTGCCGGCAACACATGTGCAATCAGCACTTAGTGGCTGTATATTTGCGATCGGCGTGGACCATTCACGTACGTGTGGTCGGAAAGACCATTCGCACATGCTGACGGTGTGGGCTGTTCACGCATGCGTGGTCGGTGCGGGCCTTTCGCTACAAGTGCAAAACTCGTCCCGGTTTTTAACTGGGAAAAAATGTTCACCCTATAAGCGTACGCCCGACGTATTACACAGTTTGTTCAACACAGCCCGAGTCAATGAAGTGCAGAGCCAGTAACCCTGCTCATACAAAGCTATTTCAACTTGTTTTGATCTCATCAGTGTGCTTGGTTATACTGGCTCTGCAACATGAAGCTGGAAGAGGTTTAAACCCCACGTTACATCTACCTGATTTTATAACTACTACTCTTTGTTCACCTGGATGTGCCCACTGCTGTGGTGGTATAACCTTTGCAATCATTATTTTAGTTTTGAAACATTAGGTTCCCACACTGGGTTGTATTTGGGTCACCCAGAGCATTCCCTTAGTCACTTTTTGGTTTCACATGAGCTCTGTTGGGAACAAACCTGTCAGTAGTATCTACTGTATGTCCCAATTCATTTAATTTTTGATAAACTAAGTTCTCTGCTGACAGCTCTGACATTTGGGCATTTTTCCCCCTCTCACTTAAGCAGTTTCTTCTCAACCTCTGTCATCCATATCTTTAGTAACAAAGCACATTCTCTTAGCTTTCAATACAGGTAATATCAAAGTCTAGGGGACATAGGTTCGGGATCACTGGATGAAATTTCCAACATCTAATAACGTGTTTTTTTTTCCATGTGAATTCAACATGAGTTGAAGGGAAGTGGTGAGTTTATTATAAAGTGTCACCGCTGCTGTGTGTGCTGGGCATGGATGTGTGAGATACTGGGCATGGATCTGTGAGCTACTGGGCGATGGATCTGTGAGCTACTGGGCATGGATCTGTGAGCTACTGGGTATGGATCTGTGAGCTACTGGGCATGGATCTGAAACTAGGACAGGACCTGAAATGAAACTTTAGTATCCCATCAGCTGCAGATCCTGCCATGTTGGCTCTCTTTACTGGGGGATAAAAGGGCTTGTTTTGTGTTTTTGTTACTTATTGGTGAAGCTGCATGAGAAAGTTTTACGCAGCACATTGTTAAGAGACGGCAGAGATTCTGGGCTACACGACTATACTACAGATCTTTTTCAAAATCAAAAGAGATTGGTGATTCGTATGAAAGAGACATGGCCCACACAGAGACATCTCGATGGTGGTGCACAGCAGACCAACATGTACTGTATAATGCTGCTAATAGTTCTACAAACTGAACGGGGTTAAATATCTATACTTTATTAATGCATATATACTGACATGATAAAATAATAATAAAAAGCAATGTTCACCACTATTGAAGTCAAATAAGCTCCTATTTATTTGGCCATATAAGGGACCCTTCCTATCTAATGTTAGTGCCTAATGGTGTACCTGCACGTGTACAGAATACACTAGTATATGGCACAAGGAGTAGATAACCCTCAAAGCAAACTATATTGCGTTTGTTTAAGGTAGATAGTATATAATACAAGTATTAGGGCTCACCCTGGTTGTACTACAGTGATAGCACATAGACTGGTGCAATGCTAAATGTTATCATTGCGAGTGCATATTGTATCACGCGCTGCTGGTGCAGACACCCTCAGTCCCAGTGTCTTCTTGGTCTCTTATTTTCCCCTTTTCACATTTAGTTTCAAAGTTTAGCGGGCAAATTACTAACCACGAAATGAATGAATGAATCGTGTTTCTAGCGCCTATTATAATACCAGTGCCATGTATGATGTATGACGCTGTGTTGTCATTTCTGCGCCAAACATGCGCCGTGTCTCGCCGCTATGGGTGGGTGATGTAACACAATGGCCTCGTATTTTTCTCTCGCCAAGCTGCGCGTTTGTTTGATGCCCTATCTCGGTGTATGTATATCTCAGATGCAATCAGTGTATACCGACTTGAATCAGTTATTTTGTATCCTTTGAAGGTGTGTAAATAGCGAGGTACTTTATTGATAAATTAATATCTATTGCAATAAATCTTTTTCTTCAGCATTGTGTTTTTCTATAGCACATGGAGTAGTTTTGTCTCCTATAATCACTACGAGAGCCGAATCAGTTATTTTGTATCCTTTGAAGGTAGCAGACCTAGCAAGGTCCCTGTTGGTAAATTAGTATCTATTGCAATAAACCGTTTTCTTAACCATTGTGTTTTTCTTAGAATTTATAGTAGAACTAACATATCTAGTCACTGCTAGGGCTGAACAAATTGTTAAGTCAATATTGTTTCTTTCCTTTGCACACAAATTAACGTTATTTCATGTCTAGTGACGAGTACAGCTGAAACGTTTGTTTTCTTTTCAGCCTGTGTTCGCCGGGTGAATGGAGCCGGGTGATCACCCGGTCACATGTTGCTTTATTCCATTCCCGATCACACACTAACTTGATCAGGTGTGTATACACTTAGACTGTTCCGTGTTAGGCTTGTAATATAGTAGGTGCTGGTGCGCGTGCGGGCGCGCGCCCGGCGTCGCGCATGTACGTGGTGCGCGGGTTTCGTTTATATGTTATAAGCAGTGGCGTGCGTGGCTAGGGGGCGTGGCTATACACGTCACAGCAATAGCCTCGCTGTGATTGGCTTGGCAGCATCACGCTCACTGCCGTGCGCGTGCGCGGCTGAAGTATTGAACGCCAGGCCTGGACACAGCCAATTCTGATTAACACGCGCGGATGATAGCGCATGCACGCACTATATTACACGCCTTATACTGTGGGGTACTAACTACTGAGTCCTCTAATGATTCGTGGAGGCGAGCAGTTTGTATAGAGCTGTATGTATATACAGCCCGATCCACACAGTTGAACGCTGCTGTGTGATCGCTCGTACCTGCACCGTGTAGAGAGCAGCTAAGCCTAAACACACTGTGCTCAGCTTTATGATTGTGGAGTAATTGGCCCTTGTATCTTAGTGATGTTGATACAGTAATTGGTATTAAATGGATATATACATATCAGACACAGAAGATACTGCTACTGACACTCAGGTGGAGGCACTTTTACTCTGCTACTATTCTTGACAATATATAATGACCCGAGTGGTCTGTTTGTATAGTCACTGGGTGACTCAGATCAGCGCACACTTTAAAGACTTGATGAGCAGTTAGAACTTCATTTGGTTCAATATTGCTTTTTTCAAACATGTATGTGTGTGTGTGTGTGTGTGTGTACAAATCTGTATTAACAGTGGCAGTGCACAGTAGCCAGCTTCACAAAGCGTCTAAACGGTTGCCAGGACAACCGCACACTATAAAGGGGTTGATCTAGACTCACTCATGCAAACCCCGGAAGAAGTCGTCTGTTTAAAACGACGAAACGTACGTTGGGTTAGCCGGCTATTATTGTGCTACTGTAGCAATGTTAAGGAACCAAATGAAGTTTTAACTGCTCATCGAGTCTTTAAAGTGCGCGCTGATATGAGTCCCAATGGTTAAGAAAACGGTTTATTGCAATAGATATTAATTTAGCAACAGGGACCTTGCTAGGTCTGCTACCTTCAAAGGATACAAAATAACTGATTCGGCTCTCGTAGTGATTAGAGGAGACAAAATAACTCAATGTGCTATAGAAAAACACAATGCTGAAGAAAAAGATTTATTGCAATAGATATATTAATTTATCAATAAAGTACCTCGCTATTTACACACCTTCAAAGGATACAAAATAACTGATTCAAGTCGGTATACACTGATTGCATCTGAGATATACATACACCAAGATAGGGCATTAAACAAACGCGCAGCTTGGCGAGAGTAAAATACGAGGCCATTGTGTTACATCAACCACCCATAGCGGCGATACATGGCGCATATTTGTCGCAGAAATGACAACACAGCGTTATACATCATACATGGCACTGGTATTATAATAGGCGCTAGAAACACGATTCATTCATTAATTTTGTGGTTAGTAATTTGCCTGCAAAGCTTTGAAACTAAACATGAAAAGGGGCAAATAAGAGACCAAGAAGACACTGGGACTGAGGGTGTCTGCACCAGCAGCGCGTGATACAATATGCACTTGCAATGATAACATTTAGCATTGCACCAGTGTACAGTATGTGCTATCACTGTAGTACAACCAGGGTGAGCCCTAAGACTTGTATTATATACTATCTACCTTAAACAAACGCACATAGTTTGCTTTGAGGGTTATCTACTCCTTGTGCCATATACTAGTGTATTCTGTACACGTGCAGGTACACCATTAGGCACTAACATTAGATAGGAAGGGTCCCTTATATGGCCAAATAAATAGGAGCTTATTTGACTTCAATAGTGGTGAACATTGCTTTTTTGTTATTATTTTATCATGTCAGTATATATGTATTAATAAAGTATAGATATTTAACCCCGATCAGTTTGTAGAACTATTAGCAGCATTATACATGTTGGTCTGTTGTTCACCACCATAAGGATGTCTCTGTGTGGGCTGTGTCTCTTTGATACGACTCCCCAATCTCTTTTGATTAGTCTACCTACCTCCCTGGCAGCACACAGTACTGCACTCACTGTACGCAAACATTAGTTCGAGCGAGGTCCCCCTTATTTGTCCAGACCTTTTAAAAACATTAATATTTCCTTTATATAAAGAAGTGGAAGTTTGAGTTTTTAAATGAATAGCAGAGATACTCAGCACCACTTAGCACCATCACCCTGCAGTCACTGGATTCCCTTTTCTGCTCATCTCCAATCTAAGACGCTCCTGCACCGATTCATTGTATCTTTGTAACAAGTAAACCTCTCGGTAAAAGATACAAACTAATCTATTTTGTTTTCCTGCTAAAAAAATATAGTGCGTACCCAGTTAGGTCCTGTATAGGGGAAAAGACCCCGTCAGAACATGACACGTTACATTAAGGGAGCTTAATACAGTCTTGTATACGAGTGACCTTTTAGAGAATTGTAGTTATTACCTAACAATTCCAACTCATCTATTACCTGCCTCACTGTTGAATTCAAATGTCCTTAAGAAGCAGAAATATAGATGCCTGGCTCAGAAATCGAGAAATCTGATTTAACTAGTATAAGGGCCTTAGGCAGTCAAACCTAATTCAATTTTTTTTTCTCATTACGCGGGTGATTTTTAAGATGACGGCTGTGACCAGATGAGGCAGCTCGGCCAAGGAACCAGAATGAGTGTATATCTTGTAGCCAAACTAGCTGTAAAAGTGTATTTCCATCAGGTGTTGCAATAGTTCATTAATATGACGCTTCGAGCCTTGGGCAGGACAACATAGAAAGTCGTCATTCTGGACGCTCCTCGGTGATAGATTTTTGGTAGATATGGATTTCCAACAATTTCACTGCAATACAAAACAGGTCAAATAAAAAGAAGAAAATTGAACCTCGATTTACTGATTTCTCAATCTTATTTCAAGGCCTTGTTGACATCTTCTACCTTCACAGAGAGATGAAAGGCTGGAGGCTCATCCGTTTTAAACTTCTTTCGAAATTTTAATTCTCCACGTCTTGTGTATTCCTGAAGCTGCGCAGTCTGAGAATCCCGTGTGCCTTGTGCAAAATGTGCTGAAGGTTATTTGTGCTTTTCATACAGAGCCTAAGTAATGGTATAATTAGTGTAAGTGTGTAATTATTATGCTGTATGGTGTCAACAGAGTCCAATTGTTAATATTCAGACTCTAAACATAACAGCAGAGTCGCAGCAAATTTTACACCAGAGCAGTACGAGAGTAGCAGGTAAATCCAGAACATGAGCTACCAAAGGGAGTCAGCTACTTGCTGCTGGTATCTCATGTTCTGGATTTAACTGCTACTCTCGTACTGGTCTGGTGTACAATATTATAATAAGAGAGATTTATAATGAAGTCTCTCCACCTTCACACGTTACCTGCTCTCACCTCTCTCTCTCTGCACATTACCTGCTCTCACCTCTATCTCTGCACATTACCTGCTCTCACCTCTCTATCTCTGCACATTACCTGCTCTCACCTCTCTATCTCTGCACATTACCTGCTCTCACCTCTCTATCTCTGCACTTTTCCTGCTCTCACCTCTCTCTCTCTGCACATTACTCGCTCTTACCTCTCTGTCTCTGCACATTACCTGCTCTCACCTCTCTATCTCTGCACATTACCTGCTCTCACATCTCTATCTCTGCACATTACCTGCTGTCACCTCTATATCTCTGCACATTACCCGCTCTCACCTCTACTCTGCAACAAAACATTACCTGCTCCTCGCCCTTTTAATCTTGCACATTACTGCTTCGCCTCCTAATTCTGACCTTACCGCTATCGCCTCTCTATCTTGCACATTACCTGCCTCACCTCTATATCTCTGCACACTTACTGCTCTCACCTCTACCTAGCTCTGCACAGTACCCGCTTCACCTATCGCTCTATGAACATTACCGGCTCTCCCTCTCTCTCTATGCACATTACCGGCCTCTCACCTATCTCTCTCTGCACTACCCGATCCAACTCTCTTAATCTATGCCACATACCTGCTCTCAAATCTATGCTTGCCACATGTACTGCTTCACCTATATCTCTGCCAATACCATCTCACCTTATTCTCTGCACATACTGCTCTCCTTCTATTGCACATTACTGACTCTCACCCTCTCTAAATTCACATTACCCGCTCTCACACCTCTCTCTGACATACCTGCCTATAACCTCGAAACTCTCTGCAACTGCTCTCACCTCTCTAACTCTGCAACTTACCTGCTCTCCTCACTCATCATAACTCTGACAACATTACATGCCGCTCTCTCTCCGCTGCAATTACCCGCTCTCAATCGCTAAATCTGCAAATTACCTGGCTTGCGCCTATCTCTATCTCTGCACATTACCAGCTCTAACCTCTCTGTCTCTGCCACAGTACCTGCTCTCCCATCTCTCTATGCAACTACCTGCTCTCACATCTCTAGCTCTGACATTACCTGCTCTCAACTCTCGACTTGCAATTACCGCTCTCACCTTCTAGCTTGCCACTACCTGCCTCCACCTCTCTATATCTGCACCCATGACCTGCTCTACCTTCTTCTCTTGCAATACCTGCTCTAACTCTTCTCTCTTGCACATTACTGTTCTCACTCTCTATCTCTGCACATTCACCCGCTACTCACCTCTCTCTTCTGCAATTACCGCTCTCCCTCTCTCTATCTTGACATTACTGCCTCTCAACCTCTCTACTCTGAATACCTGCTCCAACTCCTCCTCTCTTCACAGACGCTCTCACGCTATCTTATCTGCACTACTGCTTCTCCCTCTCTAACTGCCACATACCTGCGCTCATATCGAAATCTGCCACAATTACTGCTTCTCACCCTTTTCTCGCACATACCTGCTCTCCTAACCTCTCTATCTCTGCACATTACTCGCTCTCACCTCTCTTATCTCGGCACATTACCTGCTCTCACCTCTTAAATCTGCACATTACCGCTCTCACTCTTTCTACTCTGCACATAACCGCTATTCACACTCTCTATATATGAAATTACAGGCTTCACCTCTCTTCTGCAAAAATTACTGCCTACCTCTCTCTCTCTCTGCAATTACCTGCTCTCACCCTCAACTCGCACATTACCTGCTCTCACCCTCTCTCTCTGCAAATTACTGCCTCACCTCTATATCTGCACATTACTCGCTCTCACCTCTCCTATCGCCCATACATGCTCATCACCTCTCTAACGTGCACCATAATGCTCTTCAACCTCTCTCTCTCTGCCACATACTGCCTCTCACCTCTATCTCTCTGCACATGACTCGCTCTCACCTATCTAGATTGCACAATTACCTGACTCTCACCCTCTATCTCTGCACATTACTTGCTCTAACCTCTCTCTCTCTCTGCAAATTATGCTCTCAACTCTCTTCTCTCGACAGTACCTGCTCTCCCTCTCATCTCTGCACATTACCCGCTATCACCTCTCTCTCCTTGCACAAGTACCGCTCTTCACCTCTCTCTATTCTCTGCACATGACTGATATACCTCATCTATGCCACATTAATGCTCTCCCTCTCAATCTTGCAATTACCTGCTCTCACCTCTCTTCTCTGCAACATTACTGCTCTTCACCTCTATCTCTGCAAATTACTGCTCTATCCATCTATCTCTGCACAGACTGCTCTCCACATCTCTCGCTTGCACATACTGATCTCAACCTATATAATCCTGCACATTACTTCTTCACATCAGCTATGCCACATTACCTGCTCTCCAAAACTATCTCTGCACTTACCTGCTCTCAACCTCTTCTCTGCACATTACCTGCCTCACCTTCTTATCTCTGCACTTACCGTCTTACTCTCTCTCTCGGCACATTACTGCTCTACCGATATCCTCTCGCAATACCGCTCTAACCTCTCTATCTCTGCCACATTAACTGGCTCTCACATCTCTCTCTTGCACATTACTGCATATACCATCTCTCCTCTGCCAGTACCTGCTTCACCTCTCTATCTCTGCAATACTGCTCCCCACCTCTCTCTCTGCACACTAACGCTCACCTCTCTCTCGCACATACCCGCTCTCACATCTCTATCTATGCACTTAACTGTCTCACCTGCTAATCTATTGCACATTACCTGCTATCACCTATCTCGTCTTGCAAATTAACCTGCTCCACCTCTCTCTGCACATTACTGCTCTCACCTCTCTTCGCACATTTACTGCTATCACTCTATTCTCTGGACACATTACCTGACTCTCAACCTCTATCTCTGCAATGAACCGCTTTCACCTCTCTCTCTTGCCATTACCTGCTTTCACCTCTCTCTCTTGTGCACATACCGGCTCTCACTCTCTTCTATTCAGCACATACATGCTCCACTTCTCTCTCTATGGAAATTACCGCTCACCTCTCTCTCTGCACTGGACCTGCGCCTCAACTCTCGCTCTCGGACACATTCACTGCTCTAACCTCTCTCTCTATGCACCACATTCCCGCGCTTCACTCCTCTCTTGCACACATTTACCCGCTATCATCTCTAATCTGCACATAACTGCTCTCACCTCTCTCTCTGCCATTACCTGCTCTCACCTCTATATTCTGCACATTGCATGCTCTCACTTCTCTATCTCTAGGCACATTACTCTCTACTTCTCTCTTGACCAAATTACCAGCTTCTCACCGATCTCTTGCACATTACCTGCGCTCAACTAATTCTTGCAATTACTGCTCTCACCTCTCTCTCTCTGCACATTACCGCTCTCAATCTAGCTCTGCAACATTAACTGCCTCACCCCCTCTCTGACATTACCCGCTCTCACCTCTCTCCTTTGCACATTACGCTCTCTCACCTTCTCTCTCTGCACATTACCCGCTCTATTCTACTCTGCAATTACCTGCTCTCACCTCTCTCTTGAACATTTACCTGATCGACCTCTCTGTGCACATTACTGCTCTCACCCTCTTCTATGCTGCACATTACCTGTCTCACTCTCTCCTCGGACCCATTACCTTGCTCTCAGACCTCTATCTCTGCACATTACCCGCTATACCTCTCTTCTCTATGCACAGTAACTGCTCGAAATCTCTATCTGCACTACCCGCTCGCACCTCTCTCCCTGCACAATTACATGCTCTCACTCTTCTCATGCACATACATGCTCTCACCTCTCTCTTCTGCCACAAACTGCTCTCACTTCTCTCTGAACCATTACCCTGCCTCTCACTATCTATCTATGCCTTACGACTCTCACATCTCTCTATCTGACAGTACTGCTCGCACCTCTCTTCTGAAACATAACTTGCTATCACCTATTATATCTGAACATTTACTGCTTCACTCTCTAGATCTGAAAATTTACTGCTCTCACTTCTCTCTGCACATTACATGCTATCACCTCTCATATTGCAATACCTGCTATCACATCCTATCTTGCACATTACTGTGCTCGCACCTCTCTTATCTGCACATTCCTGCTCTCACCTATCTCTTGACCACATTACCTGCTCATCTCTCTCTATGCACCTACCTGCTCACCCTCTCATTCTGCACATTTACCTGCTCTATCTCACATACTACTCTCTACCTCTCTGCCACATTACCTGCTCTCCACGCTCCCTTCTTTGCACACTTACCTGATCTCACCATCTCTCTCTCATGCACATTACCTGCCCGTTCTCACCTCTCCGCTCTCACATTAGCATGCTAATCACCTATTTCTATGCACATTACCTGCTCTCACCTTCTCTCTTCGGCCACATTACCTGCTCTCACCTATCTCTATCTTGCACATACCTGCTCTCACCATTTCTCTCTGCACATACCGCTACTCTACCCTCTCTCTCTTCTGACCTTACCTGCTCTCACCTCTCTCTCATGCACATTACCCGCTCTCACTCTCTCTCTCTAGCACATTACCTGCTCTCACCTCATTCTCTGCACATTACCTGCTCTCACCTCTCTCTATCTACATTACTGCTTCACCTCTCTCTTCTGCACATTACCTTCTCACCTTCTCTCTGCACATTACAGCTTCAACTCTCTCTCTCTCTGACATTACCTGACTCTCACCTCTCTATATCTGACATTACCTGCTCTCACCTCTCTCTCTTGCACATTACTGTCTAACTCTCTCTCTGCACATTACCCTGCCTCCTACTCTACCTCATCTCTTGCACATTTACCTGCTCTCACCTTACTATCTGCACTTAACGCTCTACTCTCTATATGCGCACTTACCCGCTTCACTCTCTCTCTCTCTGCACATTACCTGCTCTCACCTCTATCTCTGCACATACCCGTCTCACCTTCTCTCCGACCATCTACCCTTCTGCACATTCTATCTGCCATTACTGCTCTCACCTCTCTATCTCTGCACATTACCTGCTCACCTCTCTCTCTGCACATTACCTGCTCTCACTCCTCTCTCTGCACATTACCTGCTCTCACCTCTCTCTCTCTGCACATTACCTACTCTCACCTCTCTATCTCCCTGCACATTACCCGCTCTCACCTCTCTCTCTCTGCACATTACCTGCTCTCACCTCTCTCTATCTCTGCACATTACCTGCTCTCACCTCTCTATCTCTGCACATTACCTGCTCTCACCTCTCTATCTCTGCACATTACCAGCTCTCACTTCTCTCTCTCTCTGCACATTACCTGCTCTCACCTCTCTCTCTGCACATTACCCGCTCTCACCTCTCTCTCTGCACATTACCTGCTCTCACCTCTCTCTATCTCTGCACATTACCTGCTCTCACCTCTCTCTCTGCACATTACCTGCTCTCACCTCTCTCTATCTCTGCACATTACCCGCTCTCACCTCTATCTCTGCACATTACTTATTTTCCTAACTCTTCCAAATAAGAAGCAGCTCACACAAACACAGCAATCTTCTTCTCCTCCTGTAACGCATGTTTCCACTCTCCCTTCATTATAGATTGTCAGCTCTTTGGAGCATGACCCTACTTACCTACTCTACCACTGTATGTTAATTTTGATATTGTAATAATATCTTCTTCTGACCTCATTGCATCGCCCCGCATAATATTTTGGCGCACTATAAATAAGTGATAATTAATAACTAATTCTACAACTATAAAGGGGCGGAGGGGGGGGGGGATTTATCAAGGTCTCTGAGATAACCAAGTGTGTAGCAATAATGCACAAAAGATATCTGATTTATCACAAAAAAGAAGTCACACGTTTTCGTCAGGTTTTGTCTGAGTGATTATTTCACAGATTTTGCAGCTTGGCGACCTTGGTACAGCACATGACCCCTAAATAAGCTCCAAGAATCCCCAAGGGGCAGGGAGAAGACCAAAAAGGATCTCTCCCAGGCTGAGACTACTCTTTAATTCTCCTCGGGGATAATGTATTAATCAAGGTCATATCTACTAGATGAATGTGAGCAGGATAATTTGTTGAAGACCACATTTATCAAGGTGTTTTCAATTAAAAGTTAACATCTACAGCAGGGGTTCTCCGCTCCAGTCCTCAAGACCCCTCAACAGGTCAGGTTTTCATGGTTTCCCTGTTTCAGCACAGGTGCTGAAGCTGGGGTATCCTGAAAACCTGACCTGTTTTTTTGTGGGGGAGGGGGGGGCTTGAAGACTGGAGATGAGAACCCCTGATCTAGAGTATTTGGGTAGGGTTTCTGAGCAGTCTCAATGCTGATTTTTGGCTAAACTGGTCAGTGCTTTTGAAATAATCAACATGCCTCGGTTTCTAATAAACATTTTCTTTTTAAACTCTGTTTATTCGTTTAAATCTTTTTTTTTTTTTTTTAAAGCGGCGGGGAGGGCACGGAAAGAAGAGGAGAGGAAACGGAAAGAAATAACACAATTAGTAGCTTAACGTACATTGATATATACTGTATTATACAGCAGAGTTAGGTTTATTAACATTAAATGAAATATAGAGAAAGTACAAGTTCCACACTCTATTGCATTTATTGTGGGATTTATATTCTAAACTCAATACTTTCCCCATTATATTGGCCCCAGAGATCTTATTTGTTATAAGTGGAAGAGACGGCTATTGCTCATTTAGTGGCATTTAGAGTGTGCGTTGTTGTCTGATACCTGTATCTTTGTCCCTCTCAGGAATAGCTTTATGAAGTACAAGACCCCAGAGTCCCAGGATAAGTAGGGGCATGGTTAACGAGGGGGAGGATCTTTTTCCACAAGGATTGAAGACCACCACACATGAAATATGTTTGCACACAGTTTCTCCAGCACGGTGGTACAGTATGTTGTGGAAATAACATATGTCGCCGTTCAGGTGGAAGATATCTATTAAACATTTTATTCAATGAGACTTGTTTTGATGATGATGGCAGAGGTCAGTTAAAGACAATAGTTTTATATTTAACACAGACAAAGGGGCTTATTTGGTATCTATGGAAGTGTCCGAGCAGGCCGTATTCAGCCGAAATTCCCTATTGTATAAAACAAGAAACAAAGAACAATATCCAATGTGACAAAAATACACAGTGAAATACCTATATATCTCTTGAAAAAGGGTCATTTAGTTAACCCTTTGGCCAAAGCGTATAAGCCTGTGAACCACTTTCAAAGCATAATGTTGCAGGTCCTAACACTAACTGATTAAAATTCTTATTTACCTCTATAATTAGAGGAAGGATGGTCCTGGCATCGAACCTGTCGCAACCAGCTGCATGAAAAGAAAACCTGCTTACTTGGACAGTGGGGAGGGGCAAGCTTTAAACCCTGGGTGGGAGGAGCCACTAACCTCCAAAACAGCTGAGACCAGCTGGACAAAGTTACAAACACACAGATACGCAGCAAGCAATGTCTCTAATGAGCCACGCTTGTTCATTGTCTTCTACTTTTATACTTAAGTAAGGGTAAAATGCAGCCCATACCCCCAAATATATCCCTAAACGTCCCCTATGTTCTGCACACAACATCCGCCTCTCCTCCTGCCTTATTGCCCCCTCTCACTCCCACCTACAATACTTCTCCCGCTGCCCCCTCTCCTTGGAATTGCCCACCACGCACCCTCAGGCTCTCCCCCAGTTTTTAAACACTCCCTTATAACTCACCTTTTCAAGTAGGCCAATCTGGCATCCCCCTAACATCAAACCCCACCCATCCCCCTCCAACCTTATTGGGACCAGCTGTGCGGCTGCACTAATCTCCACGCTAACGCCCCCTAACACCGAAAAACCATCACGGGATTAGCTGTGCGGCTGGACTTTACCCCATCCTGGGGCATACGCCATCCCACAATGAGTAGCCACTTTACCTTCTTGTTTCAACATTGCCCCTTATCCCCTCTAGAGTGTAAGCTCACGGGATCAGGGCTCTCATCACCTTCTGTATCTGTCTGTGCATGTTTGTGCTTATTTGTATGTAACTGTTTATGTCTATGTTTATGTATCTGTACCCCCTTTGTACCGCGCTGCGGCATATGTTAGCGCATTACAAATAAACGAAAATAATTTTTTTTTTTTTTTCAAACAATTTTATTAGGCATTTAGATACATATGCAGTTACAGCAAGCGATAAAGCCTAACATTTTTAAAACGACAATTTTTTGGGGGGGGAACAGATTGACAACCTCAGTTGTCAGTGAAGAGGGGGGAGTGCCTTCAGAGAGGGAAGGCAGGGGGGGGAGGACTGGAAGGGTGAGGGGAGATAGAGGGGGGGGGAGGGGTCGGAGGGGGTTGGGGGTCCCATCTGGCTGTTGGGGATGTGGACTCGCAGGTAGTTTTAGTGCACCTCTGGGGGGGGGGGGGTAGACCTCTGTCTCGTTGGAGCTGGTTGTCTGGCCCTATTGCAGGAAATCCACGGTTCCCAGATGTCCTCGTAGGCGGGGAGTTTTTGTCTCACGATAGCGGTAAGTCTTTCCATGACCATCACCTCGTCAACTCTTTTTTTGATCGTTCCCAGTGCCGGCGTGGTTGTTTTCCTCCAGGAGGCCGCAATACAGCATCTTGCCGCGGTAAGAATGAAGGATATTAATTTCCTGGTTGGCCGGACTATGTCAGTCATTGGTGCAGCCAACAGGTAGGTCAGTGGTTCGATTCCAGGTCGGTGACCTCTTTTATCAAAATTTGGACCTTAGCCCAGTACTTCACAATTTCTGGACAGGTCCACCAGATGTGGGCCATGTCCCCTCTAAGACCACAGCCACTCCAACATAGGTCTGATACCAGAGGGTAGATCTGGTTTAATCGTGCTGGGGTAAGATACCAGCCAAAAATAATTTTATAAATGTTTTCCTTTATTGTAGTGCATAGGGAGGTCTCCGAGGCTGCCTCCCAGATTTCTTCCCAAGTCTCCCTGTCTATATTTGTATTCAGGTCTGCTGCCCATTTGAGCATATAATCATGCTCTTTGGGGGTTGAGGAGCGCTCTAAAGCACCATATATGTCCGAGATTAGACCTTTCTGGTGGGTCTTTGTCTCGCACAGATGTTCAAACGTCGTGAGATTGGGGTATTCTGGAAGAGGGCATGTTGTCCTAATAAAGTTTCTGATTTGGAGATATTTGAATGTGTCCAATTCTCTAATTTTATATTTGGTCCTTAATTCTTGGTAGCTCAGAAGCCTCCCTAGGCTCAGAAGGTCCGCAATCGCCTCTATACCCCATGTGTTGAATTGATCGAACAGTTTAGATCCACATCCCGGGGAGAACTTCGGATTGTTAAAGATGGGGGTCAATTGGGAACTTTTGGTGGTAAGGCCATATTTGTATTTACATCTTATCCAGACGTCCCACGTGAAACGTGAGGCCTGTAGTTTAAGATTGTGTGTATGCCCCTCTCCTCTGTCCAGGCTCCAGAGGCAGGCTTGCAGGGAAGGCATTTTGGCACATCGAGTCTCTATCTCTACCCAACTACAACGGGTCGGGTCCGAGTTCCACATTACTACCTGCTTGAGCTGTGCAGCTAAGTAATATCTGTGTAGGTCTGGTACTCCCAGTCCTCCCCTAGATCTTGCTGCCATCAGGACCGATCTGGCGACTCTGGGTCTCTTGCCCTGCCAAATGAAGTGGAATAATCTGTTTTGAATATGTTTTAGATCAGCGCCCGGAACGTGGGTCGGGAGTGTTTGGAAAAGGTATAACATTCTTGGGAGTATATTCATCTTAGTAGAGATCATTCGACCAAACCACGATATCTGGTAACCTTCCCACTGATCTAGATCCTTTTTGATCTTGTCCCATAACTGCGGGTAGTTATCCCGGTATAAATCCAGGTAGTGCCTTGACACATTAATTCCCAGATATTTAATGTATGAAGGGCACCATCTGTAGCTAAAGTTGGTTTTGAGGAGTTTGACTTCGGGATCTGGGAGACTAAGATTTAGAGCCTCTGATTTGTCGCTGTTTATTTTATATCCTGATACTTTACCAAACTCCGTCAGTTCCCTCTGAAGGTTAGGGAGGGAAGTTAGAGGTTTAGTCAAAGTAAGAATGATATCATCAGCGAATAGGGAAATTTTGTATTGCGCTTTATCGATCGGGATTCCCTGGATGTTCGGGTTTTGTCTTATTTTAGACGCCAGTGGTTCAATCGTGAGGGCGAAGAGAAGGGGAGATAGGGGGCATCCTTGTCGGGTACCATTTTGGATTTGGAATCGTTCAAGGCCTCCGCCCGAGAGTCGTACTGAGGCAGAAGGATTCTGATAAAGTGCTTGAACACCCTTTAAGAACGAGTCTCTGAAACCAAATTTAATCAGTGTCTGGTCTAGAAATAGCCAGTCAATCCTGTCAAATGCCTTCTCTGCGTCTAGGCTTAATAGCATCGCCTTTGAGCCTGAAAGGTGGGCATGGTCTACTAAGTTAATTATTTTACGTGTATTGTCTGAGGCCTGACGGCCCAGGACAAACCCGACCTGGTCCTTGTGTATTAATCTCGGGAGGATAGGATTAAGTCTGTTCGCCAAAATTTTACCCCCCCCCCTCTCCTTCCCGTTTTTACACTGACCTGAGTAGCAGTCTCTGCTTCAGCGGAGAGGCAGAGGAAAGCAGGCTTTCTGCTGCTGCCCCCCAACATGTGCCACCCTAGGCGACCCTCTCTCTCCTCCCCACCTCTCTCCCCCGTCTCTCTCCCCTCTGTCTCTCTCCCTCTCCCCCCTCGCTCTTACCCCCTCCCCCTCTCTCGCGCTCTCTCTCTCGCGCTCTCTCTCTCGCGCCCCACTCTCTCTCTCGCGCCCGCTCTCTCTCTCGCGCGCTCACTCTCGTGCTCACTCTCTCACTCTCTCGCGCTCTCACTTGTGCTCTCACTCACACTCTCTCTCGCACTCTCACTCGTGCTCTCTCACTCGCGCTCTCACTCACACTCTCTCTCTCGTGCTCTCTCTCGCTCTCTCTCGCTCTCTCTCGCTCTTTCTCTCTCGCCCGCGCTCACTCTCTTGCGCTCTCTCTCTCGCTCTCTCACCCGCTCTTTCTCTCTCGCCCGCTCATTCTCTCTCGCCCACTCTTTCTCTCTCGCCCGCTCTTTCTCTCTCGCCCGCGCTCACTCTCGCGCTCTCACTCCCTCGCGCTCTCACTCCCTCGCGCTCTCACTCCCTCTCGCTCTCTCGCGCTCTCGCTCTCTCGCTCTCGCGCTCTCACTCTCTCGCGCTCTCACTCTCTCACTCTCTCGCGCTCTCACTCTCTCTCTCTCCCGCACTCTCTCTCTCTCTCCCCCTCCCTCTCCCCCTCCCTCTCTCCATTTAAAGAAAAAAAAATAAATGTAACCTGTTAAGGTTAGACATTTGGTTTCTAGGTTTTGGTCTCCTTAGGGTGTTCTTTTTGTATTTTGTGCGAGTGACTGTCTGGTTGGACACCATGTCTTATCTGAAATATTATGTTCCCAAATTATTTGCAAACGCTTCTTTCTCGTGAATGAGGCATCCGCTTTTAAAAATAAAAACAGCCGTGGAAACGACAAGACGAGAGCTCTTAAAGTAAGTAAACATATTAAAATGCAGGAAAATGGTGATCCGCAGGCAAACTGCTGCTTTATCTTGATTACATTTGTAAAGTATATTTGGAGTCTTCATGCCACGTCTAATTCCTTTTGAAAAGAACGTTTCCTAAACGACTCCAATTCCCTTCAATTGTGCACACTGCTGTCTTACCCGGAGAGCGTTTCTTTTTAAATTACCCACCCCCTTGCCAGTAATTACCACGGAAAAAAAATATCAAATTGCTAATTCAACTTCTAGTTGAAATCAATGATTTGTTCATGAAAAAGTATTGACGTTTGCCTTCAATTAAAGTCGTGTTTGAGTGGGGCGCGTTACTGGGTGTCCTGGTGATTGATGAGTTCTTACCCTACATGAAAAGGAATATGGAACTGTAACATGAAATGTTAAGGACAGGCATTTGCAGAGCACTATTCCCATGTAGATTGGCGTTACAATGCATCGAAAGCAAAAAAACGCCTCTACATAGTTACATAGTTACATAGGAGATGAGGTTGAAAAAAGACGTACGTCCATCAAGTTCATCCTATGCTAATTTTAGACAACGGATACTTTATCCTATATCTATACTTATTAATCCAGAGGAAGGCAAACAAACCCCCCCCCCAGTGTCATATCATCCAATGATTTATTTATTTTTTATTTATTAAATATTTTACCAGGAAGTAATACAGTGAGAGTTCCTCTCGTTTTCAAGTATGTCATGGGCACAGAGTAAAACAAATAATACATGGTTACAAGTACAGTTACATATACATGATATCTCATAAAGGGAAAATAAATTCCTTCCTGACTCCAAGAATTGGCAATCGGGTTATTCCCTGGATCAACAGTTCTTCCAATATATACTTATTTGGTGTATTCCTGTATACCTTTCCTATCTGAAAAGGGGTCCAACCTTTTTTGAACAAGTCTGCTGTATCTGCCATCACAGCCTCTACCTTTTTTTTTATATAATGGTTATTTCTTTATGGAAAATGACTTCCATAGTTTTGTGTGTACCCCAAAAACCTGTTAATAATCCCAGTGAGAAATGTCATGGAATATATACCTGAGTTCAGACTGGCCGCTCGTGCTTCTCCAAGGGACCAAACCAGCCAAACATTTCCAAGTGTCCATGGCCAGCATTTTCCCAAGATTAAAGGACACAGCTGTGCTCCGGCCTGGGATCGGGTGGAAATAAAAAAGGTTGATTTCTTTTTTTTTCCATTTGCTATTTATTTCGATCACACAATCGCTGGTGCATTACTTGTATTTTTGAGTCGTGTATTTTGAACTATCTGATCAGTGGGGGCGGGGGTCAGGCGCACGTTTATTTTTTACATTTGGACGTTTTGTTTTTAGTATATGTTTTGAGTTGGCAATACTGTCCCTCAGCAGAAAACCAGAGTATTGTACAAGTCATTGTGTGATGAGGATAGGTGAGCATATTTCTCCCATCTTACGCGATCGGCCGGGTTTGGAAGAAAGGAACCTCCCGTACGCCTGATGAAGTGTGGTGTGCAAGCATAACGACAGAGAGAGGTGCCCATCCTAGAAGGATAGGACGGGTATAGAAAACCCAAATAGCATGCACTCACAGATCTAACGTATTGAATGATATCGGTAGGGACTCGGGCGCATAGATATGCAATGAGGACAGAGTACACTGGAGCAAAGCCCTTGAGACAAAATGTATTGTAATTGGGTAAATTAAAATTATTTTATTGAGCTCATTAACGTTCTAGTGGTCTCAACACAAGTGGATACTAATCTCCATTGTAACTTACAACCTACATCTGTTCTAAATATGCTGTATTTTTAACACCTTTTTGTTGGCTCCCTACCAGTTTTAGTTTTTTGCTGATTGAAATTATTTTAATTTACCCAATTACAATACATTTTGTCTCAACGGCTTTACTCCAACGTGCTCTTTGTCCTCATTGCACATCTATGCACCCCTGAGTCCCCACTGTTAGCATGCACTCACAGATCTAATGTATTGAATGACATGTTCCCGTCCTATCTTCTAGGAGGGGTACCTCTCTTCTTTTTCGTTATGCTGTGAAACCTTGCCTATTTGCAGTCTCTACTGAAGCCATGCAGGGACACTTGCTATTATCTCAGGTGCCCAGGGGGTTGGGGATGGGGGTCGTCTCTCTGTGCAAAGGGTGCTGCACCCTACGCTGGGCGGGCGGCTTTCTCACGTGCAGCTTCAGAGGTCTAGAGCTCACTACCGCCAGAGCTCAGGCGTATATTGGCTAGACTTACCTCTTCCTTCTGGCTTTTCCTGTCTAACAAAATTAATTGTATATCATTTTAGTTTGTTCTTAAACTGATTGTAAAGTATTGTAACGCTACCTTAAGTGGAGGCGTGTTTCTACTTATGAAATAAATGATGATGAGGGGGGAGGGGGGAATAAAGGCAACTTGTACCTATGAGAAAAATTTGCATGGGTAAATTTCCCCCCCCCATAACGACCAAATTAAAAAGTAAAGGCAGTTTTTTAATTGGAGGTTGGTAATTCAGGCCAAGAAAGTGGGACTATTTTTTTTTAACCAAGCCAATCACTCACATGGCTGATTATACGAATTAGTCGTTCACAGAAAACATTTTGTTTGTCATTTCACAAGTCATCCCCGACCCTTTTCTTCTTGCACACGAGGACATTGTCTGATCAGATACCTGCACCGCAGAGATGAGAGCTTATGATAACGGGGGGGAATCTCACCACGGGTGCCCTTGCTGTGGTGAATTGACGGTTGACACAGGTGGGTGTGAAGGAACGGCACATGTTTGGATTCATTTCTTGGAGTCAGTGCTACCCCCTTCTTGGTGGTTGATGACACCCAGGGTGCTGAGTCAGGAACTTCTGCCAGGTGGCAAACACCCTACGAGTGTCTCATGAAAACGTCTCCAAGCTATTGAAGTCAAGTTGTGAACCAACTAGAGGCACACATTGTTTGGTATACCAGGTATCTGAGGCAGTTTGAGATGTGGTTTACCTTCAAAGTAGCGTAGTGTGCAGCTGTGTATGTCAGCTGTAGACTACTTCACAATGAAAGTGTAACCAGTGCCAGATACAGGGGGGGGGGGGGTGGGGGGTGCGGTGGTCAAATCTGCTGGTAGGATGGAGTCAGAGTAACACTATTTAATTACAAATCTGTCATTCCACTGTATATTGGGTAGAGCGCTCAACCACAGATGCAATTTGTTGTAAAAATAGGAATAATGTCCATAAATTAGAGCATAATCCAAGCGAACGCACACACATATATAGCCATGCATAATAATGGTATATTACTTTCCTCTCTGTTGGCAGTAAGTCCTGGTAAGTACAGGTATGCCAGCAGTAGTTATGGAGGTTTTCCCTCACACCATGGTGAGGTGCCTTATGTATGGAGGGAAGTGGCTGTATGCTCTGAGTCCCTGGATAGTGACATCAGGGATGCGCCTGCCTCCTGAAGTATATAAGGCACAACACAGTTAGTGATAGTGTTGTTCCAGCAGCTGTGGGAAGTTGTATTTTCCTGCATAAGGGATTGTAGGAACACTTTGTGACCCTAGTGAAGTAACTAGTGGTCCAGGTTGACCAATCGGCCTGTCTAAGCCACTCTGTGTCCAGGGACCTGGCGCAGAGAGGATCTCCCTAGGAGAAGAGGGAATCCCACTTCAATTTGGGAGGGCGTACCTGGCGAAGGGACAGCACGGAGAGATGTGCGGCTAGAGCCGGCAGCTGCATGGGGCAGTCTGCTACATCCCAATCTGCAATAAAGATGGCCTTGTTAACGATACCCCCACTATGTGAGTGTGAAGTTACTCAACAGTGGCAGTCACCACCAAGAAGGAGTTCCTCACCAGGACCATCTCCCTGCGGAAGCACAGATCCTGATGAGGTGGAGGCGCTGCACATGATGTAAGTTGAACTCGCACCCACTACCTCAGCTACCTGTCCTGATGACATCCCCTAATACCATCAAGCGGGAGACTCAGGAGTCCAGTTGCCTACAGGTGCACCACCAAACACAAACACGTAATGGGGGTTGGTTGTTAGAGTACCCGGGCCAATGTGAGATTGGGGGGGGGGGAAACCCGTTACACATACATAATGATATGTTCTGTATCACAAGAGCAGCTCAGCTCTCTACATAATAAGTATCCTTCATCCAGCACAAAAACCCTTCCCCTCACATCGCCTGGTGTAAGCAATAAGTAGGGCTCCATGCTGCTAATTTACAGCTTCCCTCCGTCCGCCAAGAGGATGAATGGGTATCGCTGGAATAATCCGCGTCGGCACCAAGATTCCGCGTGTAACCGTTTCCTTCCGAGCCCGCCCCCAGCACAGGGCGCAGTTATCAGTTCCGATTTACTTGTATCCCAATATCAAATCGATTTTAACTTTTCACACGAAAAATTAATGTCCAATACGGGTGAGCTTCTCGCACGTGGCGCCGTGATTACACGCGGAAGCAAATTGCTTTGGATTTCAGCTCTGATGGAATAGAGAGGCCTGGTAATTGGGCGACAAGCCTCGGTTTCTTCGTCTTGCCATGTGGGCACAAGCTCGCCCTAACCGATCTGTAGAGGGTAACCCACCGCTCTCACGCGAAAGTGTATGGAAAGCAGGATTCTGCGCTGGACAGAAAGCACGCAGCTGCCAAATGTAGTTGTTAACCCCATTCATGGCTTGAGATGCCAATGACCGACCATTGATAACAAAATGGGGGTGTCCGTAAGAGAAGGAAAATGTCATTGAGACAGATGTCTTCATCATATTGCCCTGTAAATTCAGGATGCAACATTACCCCACCCCCATCCCCACCCACCCCAAAGTTTTTTCTCGAACGTGTTCTGCGGTTTTATTTGATCATCTTTATCCACATAGTTCAGATTCATTGTAGGTTGTGATACCTTTGAGTGCACCAACATTAGAGTTTATTACAGTGTACGGCTACTAGTCCTTTGAACTCCAGCTACTGGAGAATCTCGCTGTGAAGTATTTGAAGAAGCTGAAAGAAGGAAATCAATTTCTCCTGTGGTTACTATCAGGGCCGCCGACAGGGGGATAGCCGGGACTTCTGTCCCAGGCACTGTCAGTCGAGGGGCCCGGCCTCCCTGCCAGCAACCTTACAGCATATCTGTCCTGCGCCTCTGCACCACTGGCGGCCACAGCTTTAGGCCTGAGCCCTCCGTGGGCCTGTAGGGCCCTCCTGTTTACCGGCCATTTTTCTCCGGCCCGGGCACTCCTTTTGCGGGCTACCAGCAGGTCCAATCCGAGGGCCCCAGGTAATCACATTACCGTCCTTATACCTCCCCCAGACCCATTACTCCCGTATACCCCCCCCCCTCTCCCCCTCCATGTCCATACCTTCTTATACCCCCTCCCACCTCTCTCCCATTCCCAAACCTGCTTTTTCCGCAACCTCAGGCCCTGGTTCTTCTATTTGTCCGGGGCCCAACGATTTTTGTTGGCGGCCCCGGATTATTACGCTTATATTCCTTATATTCCTATGTTATTATGCTTATATACTCACTCCTATGAGCATTTTGTGTTGGCGGCCCTGGTAATTATGCTTATATACTCACTCCTATGAGCATTTTGTGTTGGACTGTATAGGTTCACACTGTATATCGCTGAATAACACTAGGTGGCAGCGTTGTACCATCTGTAAACAGAACATGCCGAATGTTGCAAGACTCATCCCTGGGACATCCTTCGGTCTGAAAGCAGAGATACCGAGATGTGGTTTAATTAGTTAACATCATACTTGTGCTTGTTATAACAACAACAACAAAAAACACAACCCATTCCCTGTACAAGAACACCTCTGGGACATGAGAAAAACTCCGTACAAGCAAAACGTACGTGCATCAGAAATCACGACTCCGACAGAAGGCGCCAGTGGAGGCGAACACAAGGAGGCCTCAGGGATAAGGAAACCGTTGTGTTTCAATGCAGAGGGTTGAGGTCTGTGTAGGTGCACGCAAGCTGAGAATACTGCCATGGGTGCTCAACAACTAGGAAAGGGTCCCAGCTATAAACAATTCTGATATAAAGCAACACATTGTTTTACTTTTATGTAAAGGTTACCATTAGCATATGCTTTGCATTGATTGTCACAATGTGTCACAGGACCCCCGGGCCTCTCAAAGCTTGGTAACCGTGCATCCAGTATTATGTGGCGTAAACGCTACATTTTCAGCAAGTGCTGAATACGTCGTGTCATTTTGTTCTAGCACTGCTGTATGTTTAAGGACTAGCACTGCTGTATGTTTAAGGTGTTTAAGGACTAGCACTGCTGTATGTTTAAGGACTAGCACTGCTGTTAAGCTACAATAGTATCTGTTCTTGACTACAGTTGCCTTTGCCCTGTATGTTGCACTTGATGCCTGAATATGAAATCACTTCCGGCGGAAAACCAGAACGTGAGGTTATCAGGGCACCGGAAGTAAATGAAATAAATGTTACCTTACCAAACTCACCGGACCAAGACTAAGGCTGCGTCCATAGACACTTCGCCCGCGCGGAGGCTGAGGGAAAGCGCGGGCTTTCCCTGGCCATGGTACGCGAGCCGTCTAGGGGCGTGCCAGTGATGTCACGGAGCTGGTTTGAACCGCTCACGTGACCGGCCTGTCGCGCCAAGAAATCAGTTTTAACTGATTTCTTGCGCAATGCGCGCCCCCTCCCGCTCGCCCGCACGCCATATAGACGCGATCACTGCCTTGAGGCAGTCTGATCGCTGAGCGTGCGGATACGTCTGCGCAGTCGTCCATACCATGGACGCAGCCTTATACTTCAAAGCAGACCAGAGCCGGACCTTCATATTGTGAAAAAAAGACATTAAAAAAAAGAGTTATTAAGATTATATCTTTTCAAGTCAAAAAGTACTTTGCAGTTTTCCCCCTAAAGTGTCAGTCAGTAATAGGGACAGCTTTTATAGGCTTTATAGGGAGAGGTTACATGGGATAATAGGAGGAGTTATAGGGAGCGGTTATATGGGGTAATAGGAGGAGTTATAGGGAGAGGTTATATGGGGTAATAGGAGGAGTTATAGGGAATGGTTATATGGTATAATAGGAGGAGTTATAGGATAGGTTACATGGGTCTCCTCGGCGGCGTATCTCGTGGCCCGCTTCCTCTGGGGTCCTCGTCGGCGTTCGTGCGGGCGCGGTTTCCCTGGGCTCCTCGGCGGCGTTCTCGGGCCCCGCGGTTCTCTGGGGTCCTCGGCGGTGTTCTCGGGCTCGCTTCTCTGGGTTCCTTGTTCCGGCGTTCTCGGGCGCGGCTTCCTGGGGTCCCTCGGCGGCGCTCTCGGGCTCGGCTCTCTGGGGTCCTCGCCGGCGTTCTCGGAGCGGTCTCTGGAGGCCCTCGGCGGCGTTCTCTGGCGCGGTTCTCTGGGGGCCCCTCTGCGGCGCCTCTCGGCAGCGGCTCTCTTGGCCCTCGGCGTTCTGGCGTGGTTCTCTGGGGTCCTCGGCGGGCTTTTGGGCGCGCTTCTCTGGTTCTTGTCGGCGTTCATCGGGCGTGGCTCTCGGGGTTCCTCGGCATCGCGCTCTCGGTCCGCGGCTCTCTGGTGTCCCTCGGCTGCGCTTTCTCGCCGGTTATCTGGGCTGGGGCACTAGAGGAATATCGGGAGCGGATATACTAGGGCCCTAGAGTTTATTGGGCAGTGGTTTATCTGGGTAATAGAAGCAGTTATTGGGAGCGGTTTTATGGAGCAATAGGAGGAATTTTAGGGATTGGTTATATGGAGTATTAGGAGGGGTTAATGGGAGGGGTTTTATAGAGCAATATGAGAAGTTATAATGTGCAGTTATATGGGGTAATAGGAGAAGTTACAGGGAGGGGTTATATGGAGCAGTAAGGCAGAGTTACATAACATATATTGGTATTTTTATTGAAATGTGGCAGTTTTGACCATCGTTATTATTCTGTAAACGGAAACCTCCTCACATTTGAGGGAGATGTTAAAGAACATAATATGAAATAATTGATTGGCTTCCTGATAATAATACAGTCTGCTTGATGTGTTCCCTCATGTTCCCTACTCTGTGCATGGGAGCGAAGACCTGGACACGCTAATCTCCCGGAGCTCCACGCCCCTGCGCTCTGGAGTACAATGTGGACAACTAGGCAAGGTACCCATCATGGTAGTGACTCCAAATGAATAAACACACACGCAATTACACGAGGAGACGGGCTTCTAAGGGGATTATACCTGACAGGGGGGGGGGGGGGGGGGGGGGGGGGGGGGAGAGCAACCTAACAGCTTTAGTGCCGACTTCTACATCCGCTTTCCCACCTATTATGTGTGGACAAACCTCCTCTTCTATCCAGGACTGCTGGGGCGAAGCAGTCTGATCTATATGCTGAATTTCTTTTGTAATCTTGTAAACGAGCAGTTTGATGCTGTGGTATTACAACGTATGACGTTTTTACGCCATGAATCTAGGGTTGCCTGGTGTCCAGTATGGAACTGGACTGTTCTGTATTTGGACATTCTGTCCAGTAAGCTATTTGAGATAATACGGGACATGTACAGTATGTGTCCGGTATTACCGCTCTGGACATAGTGACCTGACCGGCTTGGGGTGCTGCGGGATGTCCCTGAGCAGGGAGAGAGCATGGCTGAAACTAGGGGGCTGGTCAGCTTCCTTCATTCTGATTGGGTACTGCTGGGTAATGCAGCCAATCAGGAGGTGGTATCAGGAGCCTCGGATGGGGCCAGGGAGAGGAGGAAACAGCAGAGAGAGGTGAGAGGGGTGTGTGTTTGTGTGTGTATCTCGAGGTTGTCGCACCTTTCCCCATTGTGTGCAGTATTTTTGGATAAGCCACCCTATATGGAACCCACGCTTCTTATTTGTGTTTTCTAGATGTCATTTTGGATTTGGTACAGTATAATCCATCAGGAGAATGCCCTAAACTCTGCTTTTCTCTTGGGACTGATCTGTGAATCCAGATTGACTTTGTCTTGTCCTGTGAACATTATTTCATATCCTTTTCATAATTCACATTTCTTTGCAGTTTTTGCAATTGCACTAAAAAAACAAACAAAAAAAAAACAAATTATATATATAGCGAAAAATAAAGGTGGGTACTCACGAAATTCTGTTCTGTGCCTGGGGGCTCCGCGTGGTAGGAAGTAGTGTGTAGAAGAAGAGGCTGGCCCGCACAGAACTTTCTAAAAGATTCATTCTTTTATTTAACCACTCAGATCGACGTTTTGGGTCCTTTTTCAAGATGTCCCAGTTGTGGATCTGTGTGAGTAAATAAAATAATGTATCTTGTACAAAGTCCTATCATTCTCACTCTCTCTATAAAGTCGCTTGTCGCAGCGTTTGGAACAACCCTTAGTAATCCAGTCCCGAGGATTGAAGAGGCCGGACCAGACTTCATTCCCCTTCCATCTTCTGAAAACGTTCATGTGACCGGAGCTGTGAAGGATGGAATCGCTGCTTCTAGCAGAGCGGCCTCTCCGCATTCCGCGTTGCACTTACAGCTGATGGAATTGTCAACAGGTGCACTGCAATTCCGCGCTTCCATTCCCTCTCTGCTTCTCATCGCTCCCGGGCTGAACTCACCCCTATTCTCTTGCTTTCCTGAGTCCTGTGCACAAGATGTGTGTCATTTTTGGTGACAACATAATTCTTCTATTTGTAAATGACTTTTTCAAACTAAGGTTGACAGGAGTGGCAAGAGATGAAATAGCTTTTTTGTTAGCAATTTGCATTTCGGAGCTTTTTGTAAGCAAGGAGAAAATAGAAATCAGTGGAGTGATTGTTCTTTTGCCGTACGGAGTAGATTGGGGGTGAGGTACTCCTACTGCGGTGGGTAACACCTAGTGCTGGATCTGAGGCTTGTTTGAAAATTAAAATGGGTTTGATTTAGACACCTTCTAGAAGTAAAAAGTATTGTTACTCAAACACGCTGTTAAAGCTTTTAATGGCACATACACATTTATACATGAATACAAACGTATATAATGTTATACTGATGTTGGGATAGCTGTGAGCTCTGTGACGTAAACAGAATTCACAAATTGTCCATGTCCTGAGAGTGTACATGGGAACTGTCGGATGTCCTCCCACCTCCCTAAACTTACAAACCCCTGACTGGATAACAAATACATCTCACACAACACACATATTGTGGGGCAGTAACATCGTTTTATTAAAATTAACCAGTATAAAACAAAAACAACATTTTGCTTTTCAATGAAACATTAGGCTCTGATCACTAGGGTTGCCAGGTGTCCAGGATTGAACTGGACTGTCCTGTATTTGGACACTCACAAAATTAGAGGTAATACTGAACATGTGTGTGTCTGGTTTTACCTCTCTGGGCGTGTATGTGTATACTGGTATTACCTCTCTGGGCGTGTATGTGTATACTGGTATTACCTCTCTGGGCGTGTATGTGTATACCGGTATTACCTCTCTGGGCGTGTATGTGTATACTGGTATTACCTCTCTGGGCGTGTATGTGTATACCGGTATTACCTCTCTGGGCGTGTATGTGTATACCGGTATTACATCTCGGAAATGATGTGTTATACCGGTTATACTATCTGGACATGTATGTGTATACCGGTATTACCTCTCTGGACATGTATGTGTATACCGGTATTACCTCTCTGGACATGTATGTGTATACCAGTATTACCTCTCTGGACATGTATGTGTATACCGGTATTACCTCTCTGTGCGTGTATGTGTATACCGGTATTACCTTTCTGGACATGTATGTGTATACCGGTATTACCTCTCTGGACATAGTGACCTGACAGACTTGGGGGGCCGCGGGATTTCCCTGAGGAGAGAGAGCAGGGTTGCTGTTAGGGGGCTGGGCAGCTTCCTCCATCCTGATTGGTTGCTGCTGGGTAATGCAGCCAATCACGAGGAAGTGTCAGGAGCCTGGGGGTGGGGCCAAGGAGAGGAGGAAACAGTATGGAGTGGAGAGAGGTGAGAGGGATGTGTGTGTGTGTGTCTGGGGTGTGTCGCACCTTTCACTACTGTGTCCAGTATTTTTGGAGAAGCCGCCTGGCAACCCTAGTGGTCACCCAGCCAAGAGTTATAACATAAGTAGCAACGGTTCCGCGCTCCCTGGACAGAAACCTAAACCGTAGAATAAAACCATCACAACAAACCAAATCCTCATGAATAACCATAAAACAGTCTGAAACTACCAAAATATGTATTTATTATCATTTGCATATTTAAAAAATAAATAAATAAACAAATATGTATGTATATACACACACACACACACACACACACACACACACACACACACACACACACACACACCACACCACACACCACACACACACAACACACACACACACACAAGCACACACACAACAACACAACCACACACACACACACAAACGTGAGATGGGGCCCTAATACATAACCACCCCCCACAGAATTTTTCACCATTTCTCTAAAGAAACTTTAATGTATATAACAGAACTTACTTACATTACCGATTACAATGCTTTACAATTTAAATATAATGTACATTTATTTGTGATATTATTTGACGACCTGTATAACATTACCCAAATGGAAAATTGAAACGAATTAAAATTATTTGGAAAATGCTTTTTGAGCTTTATTTTTTGCAAATGTATTTCTTATCGTTGAAACCTCTATTGTCCGAGCAACGTCAGAATTTATGTGAAGAATTAATAGCTCATTCAGCCTTTCTTGAGACATTGTAAATCTGTTAAAATTCTTCGATCTCTTCATACTGCTAAAACTTATTTCCGTAGAAGAATCCGGAGACTCAAATTAATTCTAAGTGCTACAGACAAATTTGGAAAGAACTCAATTAAATCAGTTTCCAATATGTTCTGTAGCAAATTCGCTGGCGTTGGTTCTGAATGAAAGGTTGTTGTGTTCATTTAATTCATAAAAACAAGTAAATCGCATATTTAGAGTGACATTTCTTCAGCGTATTTCTGTTGTCATTTTGGTTCATCAGTTGAATCCACAAATGTCCAAAGGATTCTAAATAAGTTGCAGATTTCGCTAAGGATTCAAAACGCCGCGTCAATCCAGATATAACGGAATCAATAATACAACCAAAAAACGTCAATCCTGTAATGTTTTTCGGCGTCGAACGGCGTTTTAATGCTGCAGGATGTTTGAAACTATTGAAATTTCCTAATTTCCTGCAATTTCCTTTGACTTTGAAAGTATTTTATCCCATTCCCCACGCCTGGGGGTCTGACACGTGAAGATCCGTCACAAACCAGAAGTGGGATTTTTGCACGATTATAATACTTACCCACTATACATAGTACAACAAACACAGATCTGAGCCCGTCAGGTAGGACACGACCCTGGAAATGCCGCTGGGAAAGTTGGCTGCGTCTCTCTCCCCCGAGTTGTTTTACGAAGCAGATTGTGGGTGACAATCGGTGAATTAGATCGTTCGACGAGAACGAGATTCACAAGGACGGGGCTGTGAGCGGCGATTAGCGACCCCGCACGTGAAAGGAGCTCACGCAGCTGGCAAACTCCACTACTGCGAGTCCTCTATGGCGGGTCGTTCATAAATATGCCTCCGCGATCCGGCTGTAAACACCAATCGGGATAAATGTGCGGGCTCCTCCTGTCTCGGACGCTTTAGGGCTGATTTGCAAAAGGCGATTATTATTTTTGTTCGCTGAATGGCCATTGACAATCTATAATGGCTCTCGGCATTAGTGAGTGTATCTCACACTCTCAGCAGGTTTAAAATCAAGAAAGAATCAGACCTACAGAACTGGCCCATGAAGTGGGAGGCTATTCTACCACTGTTTGGCCAGGTGTACAGTAGGTCATGTGTTGTATCGTGTCACTTGCAGTGTCTTGTGTATCAAATGCTACCGAATACGCTCTTTGGGCAGTGTACGGTTTACATTGGGAGCGCTATAAAGGAGAGACATCCTGCTTATATCACAAAGGCTGTGATTAAAAGACTACGGCCCATATTGACTTAGTGGTGCTATTCCATAAGACCACTTCCAGCGCTCGAAGACCCGTTCAAATGAGCGGGCTATAAGTTGTCCTCTGGAATAGCACTGGTTAGTAGAAATGTGCCTTTGTGTCGGGGGGTTGACTCTCGCCGCGTTTGTAATTAGCGATTGTGAAAGCGTATCGTTTTTTTCATTTCTCCTGATCCGGTTATAATGAACTTTGAGTAATTAAAGATGTGCCGTTTAGTCCTGCGCCTGGTTTGACGAGATACTTTACGAATTGTTGTCAGTAATCAAAGTGAAGCGTAAAATAACTAGGCTTTGGGCGTTTGGCGATTTCTGGCAGGTTTCTGTAATGAAGCTTTGGGTCAGGATTAGCAATTCTCTGATTAAATAATGAACCTAGAATATATTTACTGCCTTTCAGCATGTCTAGCTTTGTATACCATTTGCCACTGTATGCACCGCACCGGAAATAACAAACTCATATGATTTACCTTTGAATGAAGATATACACCAAATGAAAGATCGATTTTGCCCGATTAGAAGGCAACTTTTAGGGAGGATGAACACACATCGCCCAGCAGACTGCCGCCCTCCCTCCCGAACGCCCGCCCTCCAACTCCTGCCTCTGGCACCCTGAACGAGGCCTAAGAGCTGAGCATACTGGTCCAATGTCTGGCTGTGAACCAGCTGCTGTTGCACGGGTAGAAGCCGCTGTAATTCGTGACGTCACCAAGTACCAGGATGGAATAGTCTTCATTGGTTGATCCTCTGTGCAGAGTGGAGCAGTGGATCAGGGTGCTCAGAGAGCATAATCCATCAGGGATGCAGCGCATCCTACAGCGGTGCGCAAAGTGGGGGGCTGGAGAAATTTCCAGGGGGGCGCGGCGGCTACAGAGGTCCTGCGCTCTCCCCCAAGTGACTTAAATGAAGTGCCGCGTGAGGGCTCTGCAGCTTCTCTTACCTGATCTTCAGCGACGCATCGCCATGGTAGCTGGCGTCACATGACCCCGTGACGTCATTTGACACCGGAGCCCAGGAGAAGAAGGGGCGCGAGGCAGGAGGTAAGGCGGCAGGGGGGGCACAAGTTAAAAACTTTGCGCACCCCAGGCAAGAGATAAGCACAAAGAGATCATTAGTAGGACAAAACATTGCCATAACACAGAATAAAGAAAGAAACCTGAAGGGAATACTAACAGTGTGAAATGTTCCCTAAAATGTTTATCACTCATAAACAGTGGTTAACACTGTGGCACATATGTATAGCTCTAGAAGAGACACATACTAAACCAAACACTCGCCTGAATACTGAATGCCAGCAGGGTAGAGGTGGGGAGAGACCGGAGTATAAGGACTGATCATGAACGAGAAGATCGGAGTGCGGTACGACGGGCAGAGAGGATGACAAGGGCACACCCTTCAGAAAACACGCACACCGGCCCAACCTGATGAAGCGGCGGGTGTGTGGAGAGAGTAAGGGCATGATATTGCTATACTGGAGGTAAGCAGTGAGACAGAACCAAATGTAGCATCTCTCTAATCCAGTCAACGGATACATTTAGAGTAAGGTACCAACCTAGAAGCAACTGAGTTCTAATTCTTTGTTGATCCCATCTGGGACCATGGTGCCCATTTTTTGAATCCATCTGGCCTCCTTTTGTAATAGGAACATGGTCATGTTCTGCCCCTGCGTCTCTTTTCTACTCCATCAATGATTTGAAACCGCAGTTTGCTCACTGTGTGCCCAGCTCGTGTGAAATGATGTGCTACCGGAGCTCCCTCATCCCCTCTCCGAATGGCGGCCTTATGTTGTCTGAGCCGATCCTTAATACAGTGGGTGGTCTCCCCCACATATCCCATCTTACAGGGGCACTTAATGAGATTGACGACATTACGTGACAAACAGGTGTAAAAGTTCTTGATTTGAAACTTCTCACCCGTCACCGGGTGAGTGAAAGTGTCTCCTTCCTGCATACTGCTACATTGTGCACAGCTACAACATCTGTAGCAACCAACTCGTGGTGTACCCAAGAATGTTTGTTTAATGTTAGTTCCCCCTAAGTCGGCTTTAATGAGGTGATCTCTTGTGTTTTTACCTCTTTTGTAAGAAAAAAGTGGTTTGTCAGAGAATATGGGTGCTAGCGTGACATCATTACTTAATAAGTGCCAATGGCGGAGAATGATATTTGTAATACGCCCACTCCATGTACTGTATGTAGACACAAAGGGAATGGGGAAGTCTTTCTTAGTGCCAATGGTGTGGGGTCCCTTCCGTAAAAGTGTGACCCCATCAGGGATTTCAGCTTTAGAAGCTGACCTCTTCCTCAATGAGCCTTTCCAGAATAAACAGAAGGGAGTGATCTTAAGGACCATAATTATTACGTAGGGCTGTTCCCGATGCTCCATTCATAGGGTCCGAAGGTGTTTGGTTGAATAACGCCGCTTAAAAATATGGGTAAAAATCTCAACGCAGCTCTTCCTCTCTGATACTTCTAGTAGAGGGGTGGCCAACACCAGAGCCACCTGTGCTGAAGCAGGGATATCCTTTAAACCTGACCTGTTGGTGGCCCTTGAGGACTGGAGTTGGCCGCCCCTGCTGTAGTATCATAATAATAATCACAAATATACAGCAGCTGCCATTTATATTGTTTGTCTGTTTTCTAATTTACATTTTTGATGGTTTAAGTCCTTTGCGAGCTGTTATTACTTAGATGCAGTGAGCAACGTGTTCATCACCTCGGAGCCTAACAAACGGAGCCCCCTACTTTATAATAAATGGGGTAGCTTGCCATTAAAGGCAGAATGGCAACAGACATACAAACACGGCTCAGGTTGGACGAGCTTCCTGGGAGGAGTATGGCTAAGGGTTTCAGAATAACTCGGAGCTAATGAGCTTGGCGCCTTCTCGTGTCTGTAATCAGCACCCCCCTGGATCCCGGAGTACCTGCATATTTTAAGTGCAGTGCGGAAGCAGCAACGTAAATTGCAGCATTAAGGTTCTCTGCTAAAATAAGCCCATACATTTTTTGGCAAGCGGTAAACATTTTGTCACTTAGAATGTGTCAAATGCCGATGTTGCACTAAACAGGATTACATATTGATGCGTTTTAATGACATAATAGCAGAAGCTTGGCCAGAACGTGAGCACAAACACCATTTCTTTGTGCGATAATACTCTCAGCCCACAGTAGCGCTGTCCAAGTGCTGGAGCAGGGACGTGGAATTAATGAACGCTGTTTGCAAATCTATGTTTTCTTTCTGGAAGTCGGGCACATTAAATGGACACTTGAATGCTGTTGCCGTGCAGATTTGTTTAGCTGCCAGTCTGGGCAATAAAGCCCCTGGTAACGTTATGGAGGTGTTAACCCCTTCTCGGCAAGAGAGGCCTACAATGCTTGTGTATAAGAGTGGCCCCCACCATACTGAAATTCTGCAGTGGGGGTGGGCGCTTCTTTACAAGAAGTGGGGGGGGGGGGGGTGGGGGGGGGGGGGGTCCCCTTCTTTTGGGGCGGGGGGGGGGGGGGGCCCGCTGGGGGGGGGGGGGGGGGGGGGGGGGGGGGGGGGGGGGGGGTCCTCTTCTTATAGCAGTGGGAGGAGGGGAGGGCCCCTTCTGTGAGCAGTGGGGGGAGGGTCCCTTCCTGGTGAGCAGTGGGGGGAGGGCCCCTCTTGGTGAGCAGTGGGGGGAGGGTCCCACCTGGTGAGACGTGGGGGGAGGGTCGTCTGGTGAGCAGTGGGGGGAGTGGTCCCTTCCTGGTGAGCAGTGGGAGGGTCCTCTTCTGAGAGCAGTGGGGTAGGGTCCCTTCTTGATGAGCAGTGGGGGGAGGGCCCCTTCTTGATGAGCAGTGGGGGGAGGGGCCTTCTGTGAGCAGTGGGGGGGGGTCCTTCCTATGAGCAGTGGGGGGGGGAGGGAGGGCCCCTTCATGATGAGCAGTGGGGGAGGGGCCCTTACTGATGAGCAGTGGGGGGGGGTCCCTTCCTGATGAGTCAGTGGGGGAGGGTGAGGGCCCCTTCATGATGAGCAGTGGAGGTGATGGGTGGGGGAGGGAGGGTAGAGACCTCATAAAATGATTGCTCAGATTTTCATTTGCTTCGGTAAATCGGCAGTGAGACTCTGAAGTGTGAGATACACAGCATCACTGTACAATTCTGATTTTTAAGTGGGACGTAGCATTCCCACTAAAGCTGCACAGTTGTGTTAAAGGAGCAGTTCCTCCTACTCTACTTTGAAATTGGGGTCTCCTGTCTTGAACAGCTTTAATTCCAGCTCTGCGGACCCCGGCCTCCCTAGATAGTTACCTGGGAGATGCGGCAGTATGTCTTCACCAGGGGAAACAAAATGAGGTGTAAATCTCCCACATCACGTGGGTCAATAGGCAGCCGAAATGTCACTACGTGGCTTCCCACCTCCCCGTGACCTGGGTTTTAAAACTCCATGAAGAACACGCGGCACGTCCCCGGTAAGAAGGGGTTCCCCGGGAACGGACACAAACACAGTCACCTCTGGCAACCCCTGCTTCCTATACAATAAGGGGAACTGTGCGTTAACATCTTCCCTGTGGATTTGCCGCCGACCGATTTCTCCACAAGGCACGGCAGGCTCCTCGGGCAGGAAGGGTTAAAGGCAGCTGCTTCCCTTTGCGGGGAGTTGGCAGCGTCGGCGACGATCGGGAAACAGCTTGAGATAGGACAGCGATTCTGCAGCAGGCAAACAAACAGAGCACATGCTCATCAATAAGAATTAAAAGTGGGCAAATAAAATGGAAATGTGGGCACGCATTTCTACCCTGCCAAAAATCAGTCCAGGGCCAGGCTGCCCATGTGTTGCTGCTACAGAGCGGCATCTTCTTCTGTCATATTTAGAGATGGCTAAACAGATGGGAACGAATCAATATTGTGAAGCGTTGTGATGGCTGCTGCCGGGGACATCTCTCCTTGCAGCTCCTACAATTCAAACAGCAATACTAACTAATTATTTTAATTATTACGTGGAATTCTGGAGGCACGTGGTGAGTGCGGCGTTAACGGCCACACTTACGGTTTTGCATTAAATGAGCATTGAGAGTACCTACCATCACTGTCACTGTGTGTACTGCTCGCATCACAGTGGTGTTACTGATCGCATCACAGTGAGTGTACTGCTCGCATCACAGTGAGTGTACTGCTCGCATCACAGTGAGTGTACTGCTCGCTCACAGATGCTACACAGTGAGTGTAACTGCTCGCATCACAGTGAGTGTACTGCGCATCACAGTGATGTACTGCTCCATCACAGTGAGTGTACGCTCGCATCACAGTGAGTGTACTGCTCGCAACACAGTGAGTGTACTGCTCGCAATTTCCACGTGAGTGTACTGCTCGCATCACAGTGAGTGTACTGCTCGCATCACAGTGAGGGTACTGCTCGCATCACAGTGAGTGTACTGCTCGCATCACAGTGTGTACTGCTCGCATCACTGTGTGTACTGTCGCATCACAGTGAGTGTACTGCTCGCATCACAGTGAGTGTACTGCTCGCATCACAGGAGTACTGCTTACTGCTCGCATCACAGGTGTACGCTCGCATCACAGTGAGTGTACTTGCTCGCATCACAGTGAGTGTATCTGCTCACTCACAGTGAGTGTAACTCTTCACACAGTGAGTGTACTGCTCGCATCACAGTGAGTGTACTGCTCGCATCACAGTGAGTGGGGGCGTAGGACGGGTGACCTGGTGCAGTATTATGTACCCAAGTTTGCAAATCTAATCCGTGGTTTGTTGTATTACCAGGAAAATCTCTATTTTATACCCCATTGTGGGATGAGCGAGTAAACCTAATTGGATAAAGATTCATAACACGCAATGGAACACCGGAAAAACAACCTTTCAAACGTGCATCAATTTGTGAATTTTGTCAGCAAATTGTCCTAGTATTCACAAACTTCAGGGAGGGGACAGGGAGGGGACTGGGACAGAGCAGGGCGGGAGCAGGGAGGGGACTGGGAGTCGAGCAGGGAGGGGATGGAGCAGGGAGGGGACGGGGCAGGGAGGGGACTGGGACGGGGCAGGGAGCAGGGAGGGGGCAGGGAGGTGATGGGGAGGGGACTGGGAGTCGAGCAGGGAGTGGACGGAGTAGGGAGGGGACGGAGCAGGGAGGGGACTGAGAGGGGACGGGGCAGGGAGCGGGTAGGGGCAGGGAGGGGATGAGGAGGGGACTGGGAATCGAGCAGGAGGGGACGGAGCAGGAGGGTATGGGGCAGGGAGGGGACTGGAAAAATGGCGCCAAGAGCCCAAGTGCAAACTGTTGCTGGGCAATTATCCTAACATTGCTGTGCTACTTGTGATATAACAATAGAATAAGCTCCATTGTGACTGTACAGTACATAATATACATCTCACAGGAATAAATACATGAAAATCATAGTAAGGACAGAGCAGTGTACCGTATATACTGTATATAAAACTAAGCATACACTGTATATTAGAATATATACACATTGTATGTCTACTACTGTTCTAAAGTCCTAGCGCTCACTGTCACATATGAATACCCTATTATTCTAGCAACTATGCTCAAATATCGATGAGGAGAGATCTTGGCCATGGACTGACGACCAGCAGGAGAGTAGATCGCGTATAGCGAGCATAGCACGCCTGTACAAAGCAATACCGTATCGTTAACAAGAGAGCGAGAGTGCTTCCAAGTCTTGGCGCCATTTCCCAGTCCCATCCCTCCTCCTGGAGGGCATATTACCCACACAGGTATCACTGCTTGGTGTTTTTTTTTAAATCTGGAAAAACGTCCATGTGGGGGCAGAAGCGTTGATGAATTGCTCGTAATTATGTAAATAAATGTGAATAACTTTCTTCACAATTCTCCTGGAGACTTTTCTATATTAAAATGGTATACTGGATCAACCAGATGTGTGGGCAGACGTGCACCCGTGCCGGAACCACGGACTCCTACCTGACATTGGGAGTGCTCCTTTTTATTCTATGTGAACAGTTTATACTTCACCATGGATACAGTGGAAAACCGAAACACAAATTGTCCCATAGTGACCAATTATCATTGCTCCTAGATGTCAAAGTAACTGTACAGGTTGTTGTAGTTGTGACGTGAGAGAAAAAATCCGCTTCATATTTTTTGGTCCTGGTTGTATAATTAGGGACGCCTCTATACGGCTGTATATTAGGAATGGCTCTGTATAATTAGGAACAGCTCTGTATAATTAGGAAACGCCTCTATACGGCTGTATATTAGGAATGGCTCTATAATTACACGGCTCTGTATAATTAGGAACGGCTCTATGATGCCTGTTACTCACCCACTTTTCCACCAATGTAATGGCGATGAGGATACTGTCTTGTGATATCTCCTCTATCAGTTTGAATGGAGGTTCCACCATTCCGGTAGTTCCAGTGACAGAGCCATGCAGGTGTTACATTCTGAATGTGAGGTCTCCATCTTTTTACGGCTTGTAAAATATCTGATAACGAGCTTCTCTCAGGCCACTTCTTTTCCTATAGTGCTGTTAAAGCCGACACTGGACCTTGAGGGAGCGGATGCCAGTCCTTTCTCAAAACCTGTCTGAAGGAATTCTATTAGGACTGCCGGGAGGGTTAATGCAGTTCTGCTCATTTTCCTTGCCCCATCACCGGAACCTCAACCAGATCCGGTAATATACCTTGGATGTTGACTCCTTTCTGCATGGATCAGTGTCTCAATTCCCTCTCTGAAAGGCCCTTTTGCTTAGCAACTGTTGCCAGTCATCGGGCCGCTAGCGCCAACCTCTGTTGACTTTATTGGCCCTTGTTCCAGCAGGCGTGTGCCTGTGGTAGTTCCCATGGCCATGCACACTGACTGAGCATACCATGTTCCTCTTGGCCAGTTGGGTAAGATGACTACACCTCTGCCTTGTCTTTTTCGATTTTTCCTCAACACTCACGAGTGGAATCGGTGGGAAGACAGACGTCCCGGAAACTCAGGGCATCCGCCGGAAGGCCTGAGGGTGATCTGTCCTGGAATAGAACAGCGGTACCTTCCTGTTGGAGATGGAAGCCATCAGATCTGCCTCTGGCTGACCCTAACACTGTTGATCTGGTGAAAAATTGGCCTGTTCAAAGACCATTCTCTGGGTGTATCTTGCTGTCGCCTCAGGAAATCAGAGGTCAAGTTCCCCTGTCGAGGGCAGAATAACTGCAGTTAATTGTCCTGAAAAACTTCGGCCCAATTCATGATGGCTGCCATACCGCTACTTGTCCGCTTGTATATATTTTACTGCTGCTGTGGCTGATTTTATGAAGATGTGGCAACCCTGCACATGCAATACTAGAAACCTTAAGGCTTTTCAGGAGTCTTAGTTCAGATAATGGCGTGATAGGTTTTGTATTGGCTGCCAATTCCCTTCTGCTGTCCTGTCACCCAGGTGAGTGCACAGCCAGACATACTTCCACTCGTCGTAATACCGGAGGAATTGATGAATGACCCTGAAACCCCTGTTCAGATTTCTTGTTGCTCTTACCATGTTAGTTTTCTCCCCGATATCTTGAGCTCTTGTTGCAAATCCCAAGCCTCTGCGATATCATCTGCGGGAATTTTATTTCCGCCATTATTTAGGATTGACGTTCTCTTAACCCCCTTTTCCAGCGCATCTTCCATGTTTGCGACCAGGCTCACCCCTCTGTGGACACGGAGGCCCGTGGCCACCACTGGCTTCAGGTCGTCCTGCTGTCTGAAATGCTTTCCTGAGAACATTCTCTAATTTCTCTCCGTTACATGCTGATATGGCGTCATCACCGGGCGTCTATCTCCCCGCATCCTGGTCATTTATGCATCAACTTTGGAGGTGTCCCCCAATTCTTCGCATGTGACCCTTTCACAGAAGAACATCATATAACATTTCTGGACAACTATTTTTGCTGGCTATAGCCACTCTGATTCAATCATAGCCTTAAGTACTTTGTGGCGAGGGAACACTTATTTCTTTTGTTTCCCTGTAGAGTCTCTCGCTTTGTAAATACTCTCATGATCTTCTTATTACATAGCTCGCGCACGCTTAATTTATGGCGTACTCATCTGTATCAGACAGAGGTCCTCTGATCAGAGGAGTCTAGGCCTTCTCCTCTCAGACAATATCTGAGTACAGGATTCTCAGATGACCCGTCTGTCCCATTTCCATCATTTTTTTAAAATTGCAAATAAAAAAAGAACCGCAAACCACATTTTGGTGACTTGACCCACATTTTGCTATACACTGAAGAACTTGTAGTTGAATGTTGCAGCTGAAGCAATGATTACAGGCCTTTCTAGCAGCAAATGGATTAAATGCTATCTTTGATGGTTGGAATCAGAGGGCCGCATTCATTAAATATTCAAGTGTTTTTATAGGAGCTGAAAACAGTCAGGAAAATACTTTAGAGAAGCAGAGAAAAAGCAGTTAAATTATGTTTCATAAATGATTACTTTAATTTCAACAGAGTACAAAAGGTGAACTTAAGGAAAACATGTGATACTAACCTTGCGTTTTAGTGAGTGGAGCCTTGCAAAGGATTGAACAGCCTGCTCTGTGATTCCCGGTGGGTCTGAAATAAAGAGATGAATGTGCTGGATAACTTCAGTTCTCCAGGGTCAGGCAGTTTGACTCTCATTGCAAATTATTCGCCTCACCAGGTGAGTGAGAGCGTGCGGTGAAGCTCTTGACTGTTCTGTAAACGAAAGCAGGAACGTTTCTTGTGCCAGAATTGCAAGAAACCTGAACAAGCCATTCCAGGAGACATTTTTCTGTGCCTCTCCATAAAGCGACTGATCAAAATCAGCAAAGCTGCAAAGGTAATCTTCCCTTTCACTGGTTCTAAAAAGAACAAACATTTACTGTCAAATATACAGATGCACGTACAGGCTCATACTGTCAGCAGTCTATTGTGTGGTACCAGTGATTAGGAAGATAAGAGTTGCGATTTATTGCAAGGAGCAGCTATTGGTACCCTAACCAAGTTCTTCTACGTCAAAACGTACTCTTTCTGTCACTAAGAAACTCAAAATCAGGCTATTTTGTTTGCCAAAATATGAAGCATCTTCAAAGGAATGTCCTATTTTCAGAACCTTTCATATGCTATTTTTGGTGGTTTTTGCAGAAAAACGTACACTTTGGCTCTTCCAGTACGGACTCATTTTAGAATTTCCTCCAGAATAGGAGCAGATGGTTTGGCTGCGAGGTTCTCTATTTCACTATTCTTAATACCCTTACGCTGGGTCTGTTTCGGGAATTTATCGGTCAACGTAATAATTACAATTTTGAAATTAACAAAAAAAAAAGAAGTGTATTTCTTTCCTCGATTTTGGTAATATAACTGGATAAACAAGGTGGTTGAGTACAACCGAATTCAGAACCTGCAACACAGAGAATACTTTGTGGCTCAAAACAAACCCCCAAAACACTCATTTCAGGTGATAACGGCCTGCCGATTCCAAACTGTAGCTAATATGAATTACCTGTATTAAGGAATTCCAAATAGCGTACAATCCAGAGACCTATAGAAAAAAGATTCCAAAATGTGGATATACCAAAGTTGTTAAAGGAACAGAAAGATCCCCTCTGAGGAGTGAAAACAAAGAGGAGTGCAGATAGAAACGCTATTTGAGACAGACAAAAGCTGTGAATTAATACATTTTGAGAAACATCACCACATGTAATTGGAGAATAGTGACCTGGTAACAAGTGCAACGACCAAAAAACGACTATACAAAGTAGTCATATAATTTGTGATTTCCTGGTACACAGACACGATCAAGCATTCATATTCGGAACCCAGAAATTCATTATTCAACCCAGAACATCATGTCCCTGAGAAAAACATTTTAAAACTGAACAGGAGTTGTGTAATAAAAACATGTTTTTTACATATAGAATATAATATATATATTACAGTATATATATATTATATATATATATATATATATAATATATATATATATATATATTACATATATATCTTGATATCCCATTAGCAAAACGTGAATGAACCACAGAAAGGCGTGGTCCATATTTTGTAATTTTGTGGAATAGATCGTGAACAAAGAATGGCGACGGATCTATACCGAAAACGCTAACATCAAGATTCAGAAATCTGTGAAATAATAACCACCCCACTGATGAAAGGAGCAACCCGCCCTAACTAACCTCCATCTTTTATTTACATCATTGGAACCAGGGGTCCTCCTGTGCTGATCCACACTATTTTCAGATACAGATGCAGCCACCAGTACCCGATCACTTGCCTGGGTAAAAACAAGGCATCTCAAAGTAAATGCCTCAACTTTCTGTGAGATTCCTAATGGCCCCTCGGTTAACACAGCGGGGGGTCCCTGCAGTCCTATTCAAACTCAATGGGCTGCAAGGAACCCTGCTGTGTTAATCCGATGGGCCATTAGAATCTCACAGAAATGTTGAGGCATTTACTGTGAGATTGTCCAGATTTTCCAAGGCAAGTTATCGGATATGTGGCTGCCTCTGTATGGGGAGCCCCTGGTACCAGGGGTACTGGTGAAGTTATTGGCATTACTTCCTGGTCTTAAAGGGGTATATAAATGGCCATTCAATAGTAAGACCCAATGTCACAGCTTCCTATTCACCAGAGATTTGGCAGCCATTTTGTTTCCCCTGTGGGAGATTTAAACCTAGTAACTCACTGCAAGAATTTTAGGAACCGTTGGCCCACAGAGCTGAAAATAGCAACGACTGGTTCAGGGGGACACCCACTTCCTACCTGTTAAAAAAAATAAAAAGGGAAAGTTTGGGGGGGGGCAATAATGCTCTGATGTCACAGCGTCGTGATGGCACCATGTGGACCCCACCCGAGTATTTAAAGCGGCAATATCATCTAATGGGTGCAGGATGTTCCTAACGCATTTCTGAGACACAGTAGGTGCTTTCGGCACAGTGAGGAGTATGGAAGCTGGAGAAGGCAGGGTCACTGCTAAAATCTTCCAGTGAGTCCCTAGTTAGGAAACAGGTGGGGAGGGGGGGGAGGAAAGAAACTTGAAATGAAATAAGTGTGTGGTATCCGTATTTTATTTTTTTATATTGATGCAGTACATCTGGGATTCAGCAGAAGAGACTTCTAGAACAGGCACGGATTCATTACTGGCATAAGAAAAGGGGACTAAAAGGCCAGAATGTGTGCGGCTTGCAGTAGCCAGCTCTAGAAGAGAAAAGAAGTTATGTGATGAGCGCCTGAAGGCTGCAACCATGGAGCCTATGGCAGCTGTTTACTTTCCTATCCTGGATGAAGGATACTGTCTTCAATCTGTCGATTCAGCAGTGGTGCAAGCAGCGAAACAGACCAAGCAGGGGCCCTGGAGAAAGTCTCCTGTCCTACAACGCGGAAGGAGGAGCTATCCCATTAGTACCCACTGCCATGCGGGGAAGCAGGAATATAGGTTTTATCTAACTGAGTCAGAACAATGATAATTTTTTAAATGATTATTTAGCTAAAGTTCTACTTAACATCAGGAATTTCTTTACTTCATTTCCATGAGTGCCAAGGCATTTACATGGGAACACCTTCCACCCACTTCTTCTTGCCTCTCTGCAATTGCCACTATCATTATAGGGGATTTTTCGCAACGGGTTTAGTCACATTTGGCTGAGAAAGGACCTTTTTTCATTTGCAGACTCAAGGAAACAAAATAAAGGTGTTTATGAATTTCGGATTTCGAACATGCAAAGCGGGCCCACTCTCTTACCACTTGCCATTGCTTTATATGGGTGGTGGAAATAACACATTCTTAGTCTGCGGCCACCTCTGCTTGAGATCGGTGACGTCACCAACTCTCCAAAGCAAGAGCGTCTGGCTGTCCGGCATATTTGTTCAAGCGCGTAGCGGTGTGTGGGGGTGGGGTGGTCGTGGCAGTGCGTGGCCTGCAGTGACTGGCGCTGAGTGGTTGAGGTCATATAAACCTCAGCGCGCCTGGGGACAAATTAACCTGTCTCGCCAAGCACTAGCACCCGCGAGCGGACGTGCACAGCGCGTGCGCGACACAGAGCGTGGCCAGATCATGAGCTTCATTGAACTCAACGTGCTAGCGCAAGCGCAGTCACGGCAGAGTGGATTCAGCCATGAGCAGAGACTTGGGAGGTCACCCGCCCCCCTGTCCATGTTTAATTTGACACTGTTCTTTACATTATTGGTGCTGAAAGTTGGATCAGCAGCTCTTTAATGGCAGGAACTACATCAGCTGTGCTTCGTTTCGCCTTAAAGTGTTTCTAAATTGACTTATTAATATATGGGTCCCCTTTAGGTTAAGAAGCCAGAAGTCTCATTAATATGCAATAATTGAACGGAAAGATGGAAAGAGAGTTGGCCGTACAAAACATAGTAACTGTACTTAAAGAAAACGTACATAGTTTGTGCAAAAACACCTTAAAAAACCCCCCCAATGTTTATAAGGCTAATTTTGAAATGACTTTTCTCTCGTCAATGTGAATATCACTTCAGTGTCAATCTTATATTTCCATCAGTGAGCTGGGGCAGTTATATGGAGTTAGTGGGATCCTATAGTACATACATTGGTTGATTAGTTTTAGCATGTTTTGCTGTCCCATTTCTTAGTGCAGAAGAAAGCCCAGAGGTGTAGGAAACGCAAATATAATCTATTAAACCTGAAGACGGTTCTAACTTACCTTTTTTAATCTATACCTTTCTACAAATGCACTCATGTGCTTCCACAGATCATAAATAAAAACTGACGGATAATATAAAGATACAGATAATGACTACTGCTAATGTATTCTGCAGTGTCGTACACACACATTCGAGAGGTAACATAAGAGCTAAAAGGTCTGTATCCCAAGAGCTTCAATCTACAATATACAAAGAAGTCTACAACAAAGTTCCAGCAGACACCGGATTACTCTGCTCTATGGCTCTGTGTTTTCGCCTTGAAACTTTCGAATCAAAAACAAAACAAAAAAAGAACTGAAAACTGCTTGTGTCATGAAAGCAATACTATGTGTATAGCTCTGCGTTATAACACAGCATCTGTGGTAGGAATAAGCTTCATGTGGGTTATAAGATAAGTGAAACGTTATGCCGGTGGAATTGTTTCTGCCTTACATGAATGTGCGATCAAGATCTCGTCCATCAGTAAAATTTTACATCAGCCGGAGTGCTTTGGGGGCAGCTCATTAGAGATCAATTGTAGTACAGGGGTGGGGGGGGCACCACCAGTCAGGTATGGATGATACCCCTGCTCCAGCACAGGCAGCTCAGTGGTTAGGGCCGCACATAGTCAGTGAATTGTGTTGCTCATGTTGGAGTCAACTTTGCCAGAAAGGAAATGTCATTTGCTATTTAAAAGCCGGAAGATCTGTCTTGGAACCGTGCTCTGTCACATTTCCCCAGTGTTGCAAATTGAAGCGTGCCCTCCTCTGCCTCTCACGAAATAAGTCAGCGGGAACCATTACTATCATTCGCAGAGAATCGCCCCAGAGCGGCCTCACACTAAGCTCAGGAGGGATCCATATGATGCCCGCAGGCACCTCAAACCTAAAACCTTCCTGCAGAGGAGAAAACGGCAGAAATAAAATTGGGCATCCAAATCACATGCAACAAAGCTCGGGTTAGATAAAATAGCCAGGGGACGATCCCGAACGGAGCGAGCAGTAGTATCTGACGAGGACGGGAGAAACAAACCCCCCATCCCGCCCACGCTTTGCTTCCACCACCAGAATGATGGAGGTGGAAGTGTGTCAGCCGTTCTAGGACTCACCTCCCATGAAATGTTTCACCTCTGTGAGCAGCATGAATCTACTATATATTTCTGAAAGTGTGCTATGTGTCCGTGTACGGTACTGTGTTCCCTTTGTCCCTCCCTGGTCCTAGCGGCAATCCCATTGGACCCTTGGGCCGGCCAATGAGAATTGACATTGGCCCGCCCGGCCCCGCCACACTCTCATGGCCTGAGGCGGAGGTAAGCGGAGAAGGGTCACACACACCACACACCAACACCAGACACAACACGCCATCAACACATCACACATCCCATGCACACGACCACACACAACACACACCAAACAAACACAACACTGTACCCCCCCCCGCTTACTCCCCCCCCACCCACACACACAGATCCCGCACATGTGCGGCTCTTCTCCTCAAACCAGGCCGCTGCTCCCCTACCCCACCCATACACAAAGAGCACGACTTCTCTGCGACTCGCCCCTCACCACTGTCCGCATCCCCATCCCAGAGCCGCCTCCTACCGGCTGTCTCACCTCTCCCCGCGCAGACAGAGCACTCCTCACCGGATGCGTCTAACTACGCCCTGACACTCGCTGATAAGAGGATGTGGTAGGAGGCACTGGCGTACCACTTACCCGGGGAACAGGAGCGCGGAACGGTGCCAGAGGCCTAGATACAGGTGAGATTAACCGCGTCGGGCGCTGAAAGATAGACCCCCTGCCCTTTGCCCCCCCCCTACCACTCTCTGCCCCCCTACCCTCCTGCCCACTTGCCCCCCCAGCCCTTTTCCCTCCGCCCTGCCCCTCCATCCAACAACTACTGCCACTGCCCTCCCTCAACTGCGGTCCTTTGCCCAACCTGCCCTCACCCCACCTAAAGAAAAATGTACTTTGCCCACGACAGCCTCCCATGATGGCCCCTACGAGACGGTCGCCCTGCCTCCTCCCTCCCCTGCCCTTTGCCCCTGCCTCCCCACCACTCCCTTCACTGCCGCCTCCTGTCTTGCCCACTGCCCTCCCTCCCCCTGCCCTTTGCCCCCCCTGCTCCCCCGCTATCCCTGTCCTGCTCCCCCCCCTGCCCTTTCCCTGCCCTCCCTGCTCCCCCGCCTTCCCGTCCCTGCCCTCATATGCCCCCGCTCACTCTGCCCCCTCCTTGCCCCCTTCCATCTCCAACCTGCCCTTTGCCCCCTGCCCTCCCTCCCCCCTGCCCTTTGCCCCCCGCCCCTCCCTGCCCTTTGGCCCCCTGCCCCCCGCCCAAGGGATTCCCAGAGCTGAAAGTGGGGTGGTTCAGTTCTGAGGACCCCCCCCCCCCCCATGCCTCCCTTAACTAACAAGTGCTTCACCTCTCCTTTGGTAATGGAATCCAGGAACGTGGACTGGGTGCAGAGCTCGGTAACGCCGAGCGCAGCTATAGAGGAACTCACTGTTGTCCCTGTTCATGCTTACATGTGTCCTTGATAATGATGGACGGTTTTATTTGAGCCGATGTATTTTCTGGAGGAAGTAATTGACATTCTTAAAACCGCTTGTGTTCATTAGGTCTGGAAGTAGCGAGAGGGAGTCACACAGAGCCGGCAGATTATGGGGGGCCATTTTCAAGCAGTTAACATTCCACCTCACAAAACATTTATAATCTTCATTCTGTCAGCAGAAGAAACCTTGGATTTTTCTATATGCTGAGAAGAGATCTGGGAACGCGGCAGCTTGATGAAGAGGTTGCCAGCGTGTCATGTATGGAAAGGTGAGCCGACGTAGGGGGGTATGGCGGAGAATAGAGCTTGGTGACCAGCAATGGAGGAGGACGTGAGAGAGATAGGAGGGTAAACAGAGAAGGGTGAGCATGGTGAGAGGCAGGATGGATAGAGGGGCATGTTGAATGGCAGTAGGGAGAGAGGGGGCATGTTAAGCAGTAGGGAGAGATAGGGCATGGTGAGAGGCAGATGGATAGATGGCAGTATGATATATGGGGGCAGGTAGGAGGCAGAGGGAGAGAGGGGGCATGGTTGGCAGATGGAATATTCTGGATTGTATTAGGGGGCATGGTGAGAGCAGGAGGGTAGAGAGGGCATGGTGAGAGGCTGTGATGGATAGAGTTGGCATGTGGAGGCGAGTAAGGGAGAGAGGCGGGAGGATGCGGGGGTATGTTAGGCAGGATAGAGGGAGAGAGGGGGCATTTGGAAGGCAGGATGGATAGAGGGGCATGGTGAGAGGCAGGACGGATAGAGGCTGGATGGATAGAGGGGGCATGGTGAGAGGCAGGAGGGAGAGAGAGGGCATGGTGAGAGGCAGGAGGGAGAGGGGGTCATGGTGAGAGGCAGGAGGGAGAGTAGGGGGCATTGTGAGAGCATGAGGGGTGAGATAGGCTTGGAATGGATAGAAGGCGGGGGTATGGGTGAGAAGGAAGAGTGGGATCAGAGGGAGATAGGGTGTGCTGTTTGTTTTGGTGTTGAGAGCAGGCTTGATAGAGGGCTGCAGTTGAGAGGCAGGAACGGATGAGGCTGGATGTGATAGAGTGTTGTGGCAATGTTTCGGACAGCGGCAGGGCCTTTTTCTCTCTCTCCTTTCCTTTTTTCTCTCCGCTCCTCCCTTCGGGGATAGGGGGCATGGTGAGAGGCAATGTGATAGAGGCATTATAATAGAGGGGGCATGGTTATAGTCAGGATGAGAGAGGGGTCATGGTGAGAGTCAGTAAGTGATATATGGGGCAATAGGTGAGAGGCATGAGGGGAGAGTGAGGCGGGAGTGGTGAGAACGGGATAGAGAGGGGAAGGGAGGGTTGGCATTGAAGATGGGTTTTTTTTTTTTTTCTTGTTACGAGCTTAGAGTCTTAGTTTTTATCTTTACTTCACACTTAGTGAGCTGATGCAGCTCATCTCACTGGGGTTTGTATTTTGCCGAGCTTTAGCTCAATATCTTCAACTGCTTGTGAGCGAGCTTCTTATGGTCTCAGTTACTTTCTTTACTCCTTTTTTGTTTGCTTGATTTTTTGTCTGTTTAGCTAGTGTACTCACTGTGATTTGTTTTCAGCGTATCATTTGTTGATTAGAAACAGTGATGCGACCGTACTATGTGTTATTGCTGCAGACTACTGGATCAGCAGTACACTCACTGTGTGCATGCGAGCAGTGGACCACAGTCTGATGTATGCGAGCAGTACACTCACTGTGATGGCGAGCAGTACACTCACTGTGATGCGAGCAGTACATCACTGTGATGCGAGCAGTACACTCACTGTGATGCGAGCAGTACACTCAGCGGTGATGCGAGCAGTACACTCACTGTGATGGGGCAGTACACTCCACGTGGTGCGAGCAGTACACTCACTGTGATGCGAGCAGTACATCACGTGATGCCGACCAGTACACTACACTGTGATTGCGAGCAAGTACATCACTGTGATTGTTAGTGAGGGAGGGGACGGAGCAGGGAGGGGACTGAGAGGGGACGGGGCAGGGAGCGGGTAGGGGGCAGGGAGGGGATGAGGAGGGGACTGGGAATCGAGCAGGGAGGGGACGGAGCAGGGAGGGGATGGGGCAGGGAGGGGACTGGAAAAATGGCGCCAAGAGCCCAAGTGCAACTGTTGCTGGGCAATTATCCTAACATTGCTGTGCTACTTGTGATATAACAATAGAATAAGCTCCATTGTGACTGTACAGTACATAATTATACATCTCACAGGAATATAATACATGAAAATCATAGTAAGGACAGAGCAGTGTACCGTATATACTGTATATAAAACTAAGCATACACTGTATATTAGAATATATACACATTGTATGCTACTACTGTTCTAAAGTCCTAGCGGCTCACTGTCACATATGAATACCCTATTATTCTAGCAACTATGCTCAAATATCGATGAGGAGAGATCTTGGCCATGGGACTGACGACCAGCAGGAGAGTAGATCGCGTATAGCGAGCATAGCACGCCTGTACAAAGCAATACCGTATCGTTAACAAGAGAGCGAGAGTGCTTCCAAGTCTTGGCGCCATTTCCCCAGTCCCATCCCTCCTCCTGGAGGGCATATTAACCACACAGGTATCACTGCTTTTGTGTTTTTTTTAAATCTGGAAAAACGTCCATGTGGGGGCAGAAGCGTTGATGAATTGCTCGTAATTATGTAAATAAATGTGAATAACTTTCTTCACAATTCTCCTGGAGAGCTGGATTTCTATTATAAAATGGTATACTGGATCAACCAGATGTGTGGGCAGACGTGCACCCGTGCCGGAACCACGGACTCCTACCTGACATTGGGAGTGCTCCTTTTTATTCTATGTGAACAGTTATACTTACACCATGGATACAGTGGAAAACCGAAACACAAATCTGTCCCATAGTGACCAATTATCATTGCCTCCTAGATGTCAAAGTAACTGTACAGGTTGTTGTAGTTTGTGACGTAGAGAAAAAATTCCGCTTCATATTTTTTTGGTCCTGGTGTATAATTAGGGACGCCTCTATACGGCTGTATATTAGGAATGGCTCTGTATAATTAGGAACAGCTCTGTATAATTAGGAACGCCTCTATACGGCTGTATATTAGGAATGGCTCTATAATTACACGGCTCTGTATAATTAGGAACGGCTCTATGATGCCTGTTACTCACCCACTTTTCTCACCAATGTAATGGCGATGAGGAATACTGTCTTGTGATAGCTCCTCTATCAGTTTGAATGGAGGTTCCACCATTGCCGGTAGTTCCAGTGACAGAGCCCATGCAGGTGTTACATTCTGAATGTGAGGTCTCCATCTTTTTACGGCTTGTAAAATATCTGATAACGAGCTTCTCTCAGGCCACTTCTCTTTCCTATAGTGCTGTTAAAGCCGACACCTGGACCTTGAGGGAGCGGATGCCAAGTCCTTTCTCAAAACCTGTCTGAAGGAATTCTATTAGGACTGCCGAGGAAGGGTTAATGCAGTTCTGCTCATTTTCCTTGCCCCATCACCGGAACCTCAACCAGATCCGGTAATATACCTTGGATGTTGACTCCTTTCTGGCATGGATCAGTGTCTCAATTCCCTTCTCTGAAAGGCCCTTTTGCTTTAGCAACTGTTGCCAGTCATCGGGCCGCTAGCGCCAACCTCTGTTGACTTTATTGGCCCTTGTTCCAGCAGGGCGTGTGCCTGTGGTAGTTCCCATGGCCATGCACACTGACTGAGCATACCATGTTCCTCTTGGCCAGTTGGGTAAGATGACTATCACCTCTGCCTTGTCTTTTTCGATTTTTCCTCAACACTCACGAGTGGAATCGGTGGGAAGACAGACGTCCCACAGGAAACTCAGGGCATCCGCCCGGAAGGCCTGAGGGTGATCTGTCCTGGAATAGAACAGCGGTACCTTCCTGTTGGAGATGGAAGCCATCAGATCTGCCTCTGGCTGACCCTAACACTGTTGAATCTGGTGAAAAATTGGCCTGTTCAAAGACCATTCTCCTGGGTGTATTTGCTGTCGCCTCAGGAAATCAGAGGTCAAGTTCCCCTGTCGAGGGAGAATAACTGCAGTTAATCTGTCCTGAAAAACTTCGGCCCAATTCATGATGGCTGCCATTACCCGCTACTTGTTCCGCCTTGTATATATTTTACTGCTGCTGTGGCTGATTTTATGAAGATGTGGCAACCCTGCACATGCAATACTAGAAACCTTAAGGCTTTTCAGGAGTCTTTAGTTCCAGATAATTGGCGTGATAGGTTTTGTATTGGGCTGCACAATTCCCTTCTGCTGTCCTGTCACCCAGGTGAGTGCACCAGCCAGACATACTTCCATCTGTCGTAATAACCGGAGGATTGATGAATGACCCTGAAACCCCTGTTCAGATTTCCTTGTTGCTCTTACCATGTTAGTTTCTCCCCGATATCTTGAGCTCTTGTTGCAAATCCCAATGCCTCTGCGATATCATCTGCGGGTAATTTTATTTCCGCCAATGCTTTTAGGATTGACGTTCTCTTAACCCCCTTTTCCAGCGCATCTTCAATGTTTGCGACCCAGGCTCACCGCTCTGGACACGGAAGCCGTGGCCACCACTGGCTTACAGGTCGTCCTGCTGTCTGAAATGCTTTCCTGAGAACATTCTCTAATCTTCTCTCCGTTACATGCTGATATGGCGTCATCCACCGGAGGCGTCTATCTCCCCGCTATCCTGGTCATTTATGCATCCAACTTTGGAGGTGTCCCCCAATTCTTCGCATGTACCCCTTTCCAGAAGAACATCATATAACATTTTCTGGACAACTATTTTTGCCTGGCTATAGCCACTCTGATTCAATCATAGCCTTAAGTACTTTGTGGCGAGGGAACACTTATTTTCTTTTGTTTCCCTGTAGAGTCTCTCGCTTTGTAAATACTCTCATGGATCTTCTATTTCCATAGCTCGCGCACCGCTTTAATTTATGGCGATACTCACTCTGTATCAGACAGAGCGTCCTCCTGATCAGAGGAGTCTAGGCCTTCTCCCTCAGACAATATCTGAGTACAGGATTCCTCAGATGACCGTCTGTCCCATTTCCATCATTTTTTTAAAATTGCAAATAAAAATAGAACCGCAAACCACATTTTGGTGACTTGACCCACATTTTGCTATACACTGAAGAACTTGTAGTTGAATGTTGCAGCTGAAGCAATGATTACAGGCCTTTCTAGCAGCAAATGGATTAAATGCTATCTTTGATGGTTGGAATCAGAGGCCGCATTCATTAAATATTCAAGTGTGTTTTTATAGGAGCATGAAAACAGTCAGGAAAAATAGCTTTAGAGAAGCAGAGAAAAAGCAGTAAATTATGTTTCATAAATGATTAACTTTTAATTTCAACAGAGTAACAAGAAGGTGAACTTTAAAGGAAACAAACATGTGATAATAACCTTGCAGTTTTAGTGAGTGGAGCCTTGCAAAGGATTGAACAGCCTGCTCTGTGATTCCCGGGGTCTGAAATAAAGAGATGAATGTGCTGGATAACTTCAGTTCTCCAGGGTCAGGCAGTTTGACTCTCATTGCAAAATTATTCGCCTCACCAGGTGAGTGAGAGCGGCGGTGAAGCTCTTGACTGTTCTGTAAACGAAAGCAGGAACGTTTCTTGTGCCAGAATTGCAAGAAACCTGAACAAGCTCATTCCACGGAGACATTTTTCTGTGCCTCTCCATAAAGCGACTGATCAAAATCAGCAAAGCTGCAAAGGTAATCTTCCCTTTCACTGGTTCCTAAAAAGAACAAACATTTACTGTCACATTATACAGATGCACGTTACAGGCTCATACTGTCAGCAGTCTATATTGTGGTACCAGTGATTAGGAAGATAAAGAGTTGCGATTTAGATTGCAAGGAGCAGCTATTGGTACCCTAACCAAGTTCTTCTACGTCAAAACGTACTCTTTCTGTCACTAAGAAACTCAAAATCAGGCTATTTTGTTTGCCAAAATATGAAGCATCTTCAAAGGAATGTCCTATTTTCAGAACCTTTCAATGCTATTTTTGGTGGTTTTTGCAGAAAAACGTACACTTTGGCTCTTCCAGTACGGACTCATTTTTAGAATTTCCTCCAGAATAGGAAGCAGATGGTTTGGCTGCGAGGTTCTCTATTTCACTATTCTTTAATACCCCTTACGCTGGGTCTGTTTCGGGAATTTAATCGGTCAACGTAATAATTACAATTTTGAAATTAACAAAAAAAAAAAGAAGTGTATTTCTTTCCTCGATTTTGGTAATTAAACTGGATAAACAAGGTGGTATGAGTACAACCGAATTCAGAGAACAACTGCAACACAGAGAATACTTGTGGCTCAAAACCAAACCCCCAAAACACTCATTTCAGGGATAACGGCCTGCCGATTCCAAACATGTAGCTAATACTGAATTACCTGTATATAAGGAATTCCAAATAGCTGTACAATCCAGAGACCTATAGAAAAAAGATTCCAAAATGTGGATATTACCAAAGTTGTTAAAGGAACAGAAAGATCCCTCCTCTGAGGAGTGAAAACAAAGAGAGTAGCAGCATAGAAACGCTATGTTGAGACAGACAAAAGCTGTGAATTAAATACATTTTTGAGAAACATCACCACATGTAATTGGAGAATAGTGACCTGGAACAAGTGCAACGACCAAAAAACGACTATACAAAGTAGTCATATAATGTTAGTGATTTCCTGGTACACAGACACGATCAAGCATTCATATCTGGAACCCAGAAATTCATTTATTCAACCCAGAAGCATCATGTCCCTCTGAGAAAACATTTTATAAACTGAACAGGAGTGTTGTATAAAAACATGTTTTTATACATATATATATATATATATATATCATATATATATATATATATCCAATAAAGAATATCACTTGTGAGCACATTCATATGTGTTAGACAGGTCTGCAATCCTGCCTTTCAAACATTATCACCCCGCATACAGTGCTCCCACTGCAGCAAGGGATTCTGAGAAATGACATGCAAATGAGCACACAATGTGTCACCTTTTGCCTGGAATATCCATTCACATGAAGCCCATTTAGGCTGATGTATCGCCGTTCACATCGCTTTTAAACTCAGCATGGGACTAGCAAAGCAAGTTTAGACCACTCACAGACATGTTTCAACCTTGATGGGTATCATCAGTGTGAGGTTGCTTTATACTTGATTTGAAATATTTCTAGGCTGGGTAGGTTTACCATACATTTTAAGTTATGGTGGGTGAAAAAGGCGACAGAAAACCTCCACCGTTATCATATAGCCAATAAAGAATATCACTTGTGAACACATTCACATGTCTTAGACAGGTCTGCAACCCTGCCTTTAAACCATTATCACCCCGCATACAGTGCTCCCAATGCAGCAAGGGATTCTGGGAAATGACATGGAAATGAGCACACAATGTGAACGGCGATACATTAGCTTAAATAGGCTCCATGTGAATGGATATTCCAGGCAAAAGTGGACATGTGTGCTCATTTGCATGTCATTTCCCAGAATCCCTTGCTGCAGAATATATATATTTTATTTATTTATAAAAAAACAAAACACAAAGGGAGCCCAGAGCTACTTCCAATATGACAAAAATACACAGTGAAATACCTATATCTCTTCAAAAAGGGTAATTTAGTTTAACCCTTTGTCCTAAGCATTATAAGCCTGCGAGCCACTTCAAGGTATGACCATAATATCGCAGGTCCTAACACTAACTGATATATAGGTACTGTGTATTTTTGTCATATTGGAAGTTTTTGGGGTTCATATGAGCTTACTGGGTATCTGTGTGTTTATTAACTTTGTCCAGCTGGTCTGAGCTGTTTTGGAGGTTAGTGGCCCCTCCTCCCCAGGTTTTAAGCTCGCCCCTCCCCACTTTCCATATGTACAGGTCTTTTCATGCAGCTGTTTCTGACAGATTCAATGCAGATCATTCTTCCTGTAATTATACAGGTTTTATGCATTTTTATGATGTTTCGTCGGGTTTTAATTGTTTAATAAAACTTTATTCTGTTTGTTGAGTGTGACCTTTTGCGGCTGACCCCACTGTTTGATTAGGCTATTTTTGGCTTCCATTGTAATAACACTTGCACCCATAGTGTTATCTATCATGAGTGCTACTATTGGGAGCTTTATGTAATCCTTGTGATTACTTGTGTGTTTCATATTACACAGGTAAATAAGAATTTTAATCAGTTAGTGTTAGGACCTGTGATATTATGGTCATGCCTTGAAGTAGATCGAAGGCTTATAATGCTTTGTCCAAAGGGTTAAACTAAATGACCCTTTTTCAAGAGATATATTGGTATTTCACAGTGTATTTTTGTCATATTTGAAGTAGCTCCGGGCTTCCTTTGTGTTTTGTTTTTTGTAGTATACAGTGCCACGCTAGGTAGCACTCCTTTTGACACATATAATACATATATATATATATATACAGTATATATATATATATATATATATATATATATATATATATATATATATATATATATATATATTATACACAACAAAGCGAATACCGCATCACTACCAATAAATAAAGCAGAGTCTAAACCTACCTAAATCAGAAAAATAAATCTGAAATAGTTATAACAGAAGTGTAAGCTGTAGGTGGTGCTAGAGGAAATAAATAAATATGGAAACACAAAAAAGAAAACCTCTAAAGTAGCACTCAGACAAATGTTTGCAAAGAATAAAAGGGGTACTTTAATTAAATTAGAAAAAAATAACAGACATACAAACAACTAACTGGAGAGCCTGCCTGACTAATGAATAAAAAGAAAACCAATGGACAGGGAAAAGCAAAAAAGCATAGAATACAACACATAATAATAGACCCAAAAAAATGAAGATATGATGCCCTTAAGAAACTAGCCTACTGTGGGAACAAAAGTTCCCACAATAAAGCAATATAGACCGGCCGGTCACCACATGTATGAGAGACTAAAGAACATCACAGGTCTACATATATAAGCATAAACAAAATTTACAGGGACCCCCCCTGCTGTGTTAATCCGATGGGCCATTAGGAATCTCACAGAAATGTTGAGGCATTTACTGTGAGATTGTCCCAGATTTTCCAAGGCAAGTTATCGGATACTGGTGGCTGCCTCTGTATGGGGAGCCCCTGGTACCAGGGGTACTGGTGAAGTTATTGGCATTACTTCCTGGTCTTTAAAGGGGATATAAATGGCCATTCAATAGTAAGACCCAATGTCACAGCTTCCTATTCACCAGAGATTTGGCAGCCATTTTGTTTCCCCTGTGGGAGATTTAAACCTAGTAACTTCACTGCTAAGAATTTTAGGAACCGGTTGGCCCACAGAGCTGAAAATAGCAACGACTGGTTCAGGGGGACACCCACTTCCTACCCTGTTAAAAAAAATAAAAAGGGAAAGTTTGGGGGGGGGGCAATAATGCTCTGATGTCACACGCGTGATGGCACCATGTGGACCCCACCCGAGTATTTAAAGCGGCAATATCATCTAATGGTGCAGGATGTTCCTAACGCATTTCTGAGACACAGTAGGCTGCTTTTCGGCACAGTGAAGGAGTATGGAAGCTGGAGAAGGCAAGGGGTCACTGCTAAAATCTTCCAGTGAGTCCCTAGTTAGGAAACAGGTGGGGAGGGGGGGGGGAGGAAAGAAACTTTGAAATGAAATAAGTGTGTGGTATACCGTATTTTATTTTTTATTATTGATGCAGTACATCTGGGATTCAGCAAGAAGAGACTTCTAGAACAGGCACGGATTCATTACTGCATAAGAAAAAGGGGACTAAAAAGGCCAGAATGTGTGCGGCTTGCAGTAAGCCAGCTCTAGAAGAAAAGAAGTTATGTGATGAGCGCCTGAAGGCTGCAACCATGGAGCCTACTGGCCAGCTGTTTACTTTCCTATCCTGGATGAAGGATACTGTCTCTCAATCTGTCGATTCAGCAGTGGTGCAAGCAGCGAAACAGACCAAGCAGGGGCCCTGGAGAAGAGTCTCCTGTCCTACAACGCGGAAGGAGGAGCTAATCCCCATTAGTACCCACTGCCATGCGGGGAGCAGGAAATATAGGTTTATATACAGTACTGAGCAGAACAATGATAATTTTTTTAAATGATTATTTAGCTAAAAGTTCTACTTAACATCAGGAATTTCTTTACTTCATTTTCCATGAGTGCCAAGGCATTTACATGGGAACACCTTCCACTCCACTTCTTCTTGCCTCTCTGCAATGCCACTATCATTTATAGGGGATTTTCAGCAACGGGTTTAGTCACATTTGGCTGAGAAAGGACCTTTTTTCATTTGCAGACTCAAGGAAACAAAATTAAAAGTGTGTTTATGAATTTCGGATTTCGAACATGCAAAGCGGCCCATCTTTACCACTTGCCATTGCTTTATATAGGGTGGGTGAAATACACATTCTTAGTCTGCGGCCACGCTGCTTGAGATCGGTGACGTCACCAACTCTCCAAGCAAGAGCGCTCGGCTGTCCGGCATATTTTGTTCAAGCGCGAGCGGGGGGTGGGGGTGGGGGGTCGTGGCAGGGGCGTGGCCGAGCAGTGACTGGCGCTGAGTGGTTGAGGTCATATAAACCTTCAGCGCGCCTGGGAGACAAATTAACCTGTCTCGCCAAGCACCTAGCACCCGCGAGCGGACGTGCACGAGCGCGTGCGCGACACAAGAGCGTGGCCAGATACATTGAGCTTCATTGAACTCAACGTGCTAAGCGCCAAGCGCAGTCAGCGGCAGAGTGGATGCAGCCATGAGCAGAGATTGGGAGAGTCACCCGCCCCCATGCCATGTTTAATTTGAACTGATTCTTTACATTATTGGTGCTGAAAGTTGGATCAGCAGCTCTTTAATGTCAGGAACTACATCATGTGCTTCCTGTTTCGCCTTAAAGTGTTTCTAAATTGACTTATTAATATATGGGTCCCCTTTAGGTAAGAAGGCCAGAATGTCTCATTAATATGCAATAATTGAACGGAAAGATGGAAAGAGAGTTCGGCGTACAAAACATAGACTGTACTTAAAGAAAACGTAGCAGTTTGTGCAAAAACACTTAAAAAACCCCCCCAATGTTTAAAGGCTAATTTTGAAATGACTTTTCTCATCGTCAATGTGAATATACTTCAGTGTCAATCTTTATATTTCCATCAGTGAGCTGGGGCAGTTATATGGAGTTAGTGGGATCCTATATTACATTAGGGTTGATTAGTTTTAGCATGTTTTGCTGTCCCATTTCTTTAGTGCAGAGAGAAAGCCCAGGAGGTGTAGGAAACACAAATATAATCTATTAAACCTGAAGACGGTTCTAACTTACCTTTTTACTCTATACTTCTACCAAATGCACTCATGTGCTTCCCAAGATCATAAATAAAAACCTGACGGATAATATAAGATACAGATAATGACTACTGCTATGTATTCTGCAGTGTCGTACAACACATGCGAGAGGTAACATAAGAGCTAAGAAGGTCTGTATCCCAAGAGCTTACAATCTACAAATATACAAAGAAGTCTACAACAAAGTTCCAGCAGACACAGGATTACTCTGCTCTATGGCTCTGTGTTTCGCCTTTGAAGACTTACGAATCAAAAAAAAAAAAAAAAAGACTGAAACTGCTTGTGTCATGAAAGCAATAACTATTGTGTATAGCTCTGCAGTTATAACACACAGCATCTGTTGGAATAAGCTGCATGGGGTTATGAAAATGAAACTTCTGCCGGTGGGAATTTGTTCTGCTTCACATATGAATGTGCGGATAAGATCTCGTCCATCAGAATATTTTACCATCAGCCAGGGAGTGCTTTGGGGCAGCTTCTTAGAGATAATTTAATACAGGGGGGGGGGGGGCACCACCAGGTCAGGTATGGAGGATACCCCTGCTCCCAGCACAGGCAGCTCAGGTTAGGGCCGCAGCATAGCAATGAATTTGTGTTGCTCACTGTTGGAGTCACTTTGCAGAACATGGAAATGTCATTGCATTAAAAGCCGGAATCTCTTGGCCGTGGCTCTGTCCCACATTTCCAGTGTTGCAAATTGAAGCGTGCTCCTCTGCCTCACGAAATAAGGTCAGCGGGAACCAGTTACTTACATATTCGCAGAGAATCGCCCCAGCGGCCTCACACGAAGCTCAGGAGGGATGCATAATGATTGCCGCAGGCACCTCAAAACCTAAAAACCTTCCTGCAGAGGAGCAACGGCAGCATACAAATTGCAGCACCACATCTGCCAATACTGGGTTAGAATAAATAGCCCAGTGTGCTCCCTGTAACGGAGCTGAGCAGAGTATCTGCGAGGCGAGACACCCCCCATCCCCCCAGCTGTGCTTCCACCACCAGGAATGATGGAGGGTGGAAGTGTGTCAGCCGTTCATGGACTCACCTCCCATGAATGTTTCACCTCTTGTGAGCAGCATGAATCTACTATATATTTCTGAAAGTGTCCTATGTGTCCGTGTCTGTATGTGTCTCCCTGTGTCCCTCCCTGTGTCCCTAGCGGCAATCCCATTGGACCTTGGGCCAGGCCAATGAGATTGATTCCTTGGCCCGCCCGGCCCCGCACACCTCTCATTGGCCTGAGGCGGAGTGACGGGCCAAAGGTCACACACACACACACACACACACACACACACACACACACACACACACACACACTCACACACACACACACACACGTTTCCCCCCCGCCCCGCTTACTCCCCCCCCACCCACACACACAGAGCACGCACTGTGCGGCTCTCCCCTCACACAGGCCGCTGCCTCCCCTCCCCCCCCACACACACAGAGCACGCTCTCTGCGGCTCTCCCCTCACACTGGCCGCTCCCCATCCCAGAGGCCGCTCCTCCGGCTGTCTCCACCTCTCCCCGCGAAAGACGCAGCACCTCCTCACCGGAGCGTCTCAGCCTCTCCGCTGAGGAGCCCGAGGTGGAGGAGGACGGCGGCCGGTACCCGGAGGAACAGGAGCGCGGACGTGTGCAAGGTGAGATAACGCAGGGGAATTACCGCGTCCCTGACTCCCCCTGCCCTTTGCCCCCCCCCTACCCTCTCTGCCCCCCCTACCCTCCCTGCCCACCTGCCCCCCCAGCCCTTTTCCCCCTGCCCTTTGCCCCCTGCCCTCCCTCCCCCTGCCCTCCCCCACCTGTGTCTTTGCCCCCTGCCCTACCCCTCCCCCCGCCCGCCCTTTGCCCCCTGCCCTTGCCCCTGCCCTCCCCCCCCTGCCCTTGCCCCTGCCCCCCCTCCCCTGGTCTTTGCCCCTGCCCTCCCTCCCCCTGCCCTTTGCCCCCTTCCCTCGCCTCCCCCCTACCCTGCCCCTGCCCTCCCCCCCCCTGCCCTTTGTCCCCTGCCCTCCCCCCTGCTTTGCCCCCTGCCCTTCCCTCCCCTGCCCTTGTGCCCCCCCTGCCTCTGCCCCCTTCTTGCCCCCTCCCTCCCTCCAACCTGCCCTTTGCCCCTGCCCTCCCTCACCCCTGCCCTTTGCCCCCGCCCCTCCCCCTTGGCCCCCTGCCCCCCGCCCAGGATTCCCAGAGATGAAAGTGGGGTGGTTCAGTTCTGAGGAACCCCCCCCCCCCCCTGCCTCCCTTAATCAGACAGTGCCTTCACCTCTCCCTTTGGTACATTGAAATCCAGGAAAGTGGCTGGGATGCAGAGCTCGGAGCGCGAGCTGCAGTATAGAGGACTCACTTTGTCCTTTCATGCTTACATGTGATCCATGATAATGATGGACGGTTTATTTGCCGATTTATTTTCTGGAGGGAGTAATTGACATTCTGAAAACCGCTTGTGTTATTATGTCTGAAAGTACGGAGAGGGAGTCACACAGAGCGCAGATTATGGGGGGCCATTTTCAGCATTAACAGTTTCCTCACAAAATCATTTATTAATCTTCATTCTGTCAGCAGAAGAACTTTGGATTTTTCTAATATGTGCAGAAGAGATGGGAACAGGCAGCTTGTTCAGAAGAGTGGCCAGCGTGTCATGTATGAAAGGTGACCACAGGGTATGGGTGAGAATAGAGCTTGGTGACCAGCAATGGAGGAGGGACGGTGAGAGAGATAGGAGGGAGACAGAGAAGGGGGAGCATGGTGAGAGGCAGGATGGATAGAGGGGGCATGGTGAGAGGCAGGAGGGAGAGAGTCTTGGAGAAGGCAGGGGAGAAGAGGGCATGGTAGAGGCAGGATGGCTAGAGGCATCTTATTGATAAGAAGCTGTGTGGGCGATGGTGTCCAGCAGGACAGAAGGAGGAGAGGGGGCATGGTGAGAGGCAGGCTATATGAGAAATAGAGGCTGGATGGATAGAGGGGGGTCATGGTGCCGGAGCAGAGACGGAGAGAGATGGCATAGGTGACCGAGGCTGGAATGGATTAAGGGTGCCATGTGTGAGTAGTTGTCATGGAAAGGGAGGAAAGAGAGTACTATGGATGGATGCGTGAAGGTATCGTCGAGGCCAGGAGGAGAGATAAGGGTGCATGGTGAAGAGGGCAGGATGGAAGAGGGGGCATGGTGAGAAGGCATTGGGCTGTGGATAGAGGGGGCATGGTAGAGAGGCAAGGAGGCAGACTAGAGAGGGCATGGTGAGAGGCGGAGGGAGAGAAAGGGGCATGGTGAGAAGGCAGGAGGAGAGAATGGGCATGGTGAGAGGTCGGAGGGAGAGAGGACTTTTTTGGATGGATAGCGGGGTGTATGTTGTGACAGAGGCCAGCGGAGAGAGGGGGCATGGGTGAGACACGGCAGGAAAAACAAAAAAAAACATGGATATGAGGGGCAATGGTGAGAGCAGGAACGGATAGAGGCTGGATGGATAGAGGGGCATGGTGAGAGGCAGGAGGTGGTGCGAAGATTAATCGCGGAGAAAGGGTTCTGATCCTTTTTCTACGTTCCTTTCGTGGAACAGGGCTCTCCTTTAACGGCGACGAGAAGAATTATTTATTGAGCCTGGTGAGAGGCATGTATTGAAGATCAGGATGAAAGAGGGGGCATGTGAGAGGCAGGAGGGAGAGAGGGGGCATGGTGAGAGCATGAGGGAGATAGGGGCATGGTGAGAGACAGGAGGGAAAGGAGGAGAGTGAGGCGAGTTGTGAGATTACGGGAGAGTGATAGTTAGGGGCATGTAGAGAGTTGGTGCCATGGTAGATAGACCATTCTGCGAGAGTGAGTCTTAAGTTTTTCGAAGAACTGTCGCAGTATGAAGGGGGCATTGATAGAGATATAGCAGGAGACCTGCTTTGATAGGTGACGGCGAGATATATACGTTTTTCTCTTCGTTTCCCCATTATTTCCTGTTTTTCATTTCTCTCTCTACGTTTTGTTTCCCTGTTTCTTTCTCGCTCTCTTTTTTTTTTCCCTTTTTTTCTTTCTCCTGCTCTCTTTTTCCCCGGGAGCTTAATCTCATCTCCTCTTTCTCCTCTCTTTTTTCCCTTTTCTCCTCTCTTCTTTCTACTCTCTTTTATTTCCCATTTTCAGGCTCTTCTCTTGCTCTATTTTTTCTCCCTTTTCTCTCTCTTCCTTTCGCTCTCTTTCTCCTCCGCTTTTTTCGCTTTTCCCCTCCCCCTTTTCTGTGAGAGAGGATGCCATTGAAGGGGGGCCTATGGGAGAGAGAGGGGACATGGTGAGGGGCAGATGGGAGAGAGAGGGGACATGGTGAGGGGCAGATGGGAGGGAGGGGGGACATGGTGAGGGGCAGATGGGAGGGAGAGGGGACATGGTGAGGGGCAGATGGGAGGGAGGGGGGACATGGTGAGGGGCAGATGGGAGGGAGAGGGGACATGGTGAGGGGCAGATGGGAGGGAGGGGGGACATGGTGGGGGGCAGATGGGAGGGAGGGGACTTGGTGAGGGGCAGTTGGGAGGGAGGGGGGACATATCAATGATCACTGATCACGCATACACTCTGCAGGAAATGCAGGGCACTTTATCAAGCATTGATACATTTTAAGTTACTTATAGAGACAAATGTATCTGAATCTCTCACTTGGAATAAATACCATTGATAATCTGAAGATGTTATGTATATTGATGCACCCCATTATCACACGCACCCCCTAAAACGCCTCCTCATTTTACTGCCCTTACCTCTGCCTCCCCTCTCCTGTATCACTTCTTTTCTAATTGGATCTAAGGAGGCACCCATAAATACCTTGTTATCGGGGTGCAGCGCCTGCAGTGCTAGAGTAGTGGAAATTATTAATAGGGGCTAATTCAATATGCACGGGTAATATTAATTCAATATGCACGGGTAATATTAATTCAATATGCACGGGTAATATTAATTCAATATGCACGGGTACCGAGTGATCGTCGGCTCCAAGGTATTGAATTCCACACTTTGGCATTATTGCAGTTTACCAAAAGACCCCCCCCCCCCTATTAGGAAAATGTCACAAGGAAACTCTTAGGCCTCGTTCAGGGTGCAGGCTTCGGAGGGAGGGCGTGCTGACGTGCGAGCTGCCGTGGGACACAATGTATTCAAATTGAATACTGGTTGTCAGGGTAGCAGCTGCCCTGTCTCCGAAGCCCGGAGTTGATGTTGGCTACAGTTTCAATAAACAAAAAATTCGTTTTTTGAAGCTGCAGCAGCGTCACTGGGACCTCGGCAGCCAATGAAATCATTCCTGAGAATGATTTCACGACTGCAGCCTCAGTCCCTAAGCTGCCGTCTGGAGCCCCGCCCCCTCCCCCTCTGTAGCCCCGCCCCTCCCCGCCTCCTCAACTCCTGAAAATGTCTGCTGGGAGGATGAACACACATCGCCCAGCAGACTGCCGCCCTCCCTCCCGAACGCCCGCCCTCCAACTCCTGCCTCTGGCACCCTGAACGAGGCCTTAGCAAAGGCAATAGGCTTTAGTGTGGCAGCCTGCAGGAGATGCAGAGGTTCAAACAGGAGACTGCGGCCAGAGGGAAAATAATGGAGGATTTTTATTAGCCGATGTGTTAACATAAATGACATCTTATGGTCAGCATAAAAAGAGCAACTAAAAGAACCAGGCCTAGCACCTTTCGGGTGCGCTGACCATCACTGCGGTTACGCTATCATCGGAGGGCTAAGCCCATTACCAACAATAACACACAGAAGTCAGTTAGCGACAAGTTTCCCTGCAGGCTCACAGCTTCTTCCTGGCTGGGCCGGAAAGTCCACGTACCACGTGGTTCCTCTGCAGGGGCCCCGGGTGCTTCCCTTCCTGGATTAGAGAGACAGTAGCCCTGGCAGATGAAGCTTTTTAAAGTTCTCTAAGGAGCAGACTGAGCAGGGCAATTAAACAGCCTGCTCTGGAATTAACCTGCTCGGTGCTGGTTTAATCTCTGTACACAGGATTCCCCTGCGGTGTTATCCTACAGGGGATCCAACCTGTCACAGATCCCCTACGGCGTTATCCTACAGGGGATCCAACCTGTCACAGATCCCCTGCGGCGTTATCCTACAGGGGATCCAACCTGTCACAGATCCCTGCAGCGTTATCCTACAGGGGATCCAACGTGTCACAGATCCCCTGCGGCGTTATCCTACAGGGGATCCAACCTGTC